>UESW01002842.1:30713-153462 GCA_900491605.1 Calamus simplicifolius | reverse complement strand
TGCGATCCATTCGATCGGCGATGATCCGACGGTTGTGATCGATCCAAGCCATGATCTCGATCGGCGATTATTGATCTCGGATCAACCGTTATGATCAATTCGATCGGCGATGATCCGATGGTTGCGATTGATCCAAGCCATGATCGCGATCGGCGATGATCGATCGGACCATTGCAATCCATCCGATCGACGATGATATCTGACGGTTGCAATCCATCCAAGCCATGACTTCGATCGGCGATAATCGATCCAATGGTTGCGATCCATCCGATCGGCGATGATATCCGATGGTTGCGATCGATCCAAGCCATGATCCTGATCGGTGATGATTGATCCGATGGTTGCGATCCATCCGATCGGTGACGATATCCGACGGTTGCGATCGATCCAAGCCATGATCCCGATTGGCAATGATCGATTGGACCGTTGCAATCCATCCGATCGACGACAATATTCAACGGTTGTGATCCATCCAAGCCATGATTCTGATCGGCGATGATCGATCCAACAGTTGCAATCCATTCGATCGGCGACAATATCCGATGATTGCGATCGATCCAAGCCATGATCCCAATCGGCGATGATCGATCCGACGGTTGCGATCCATTCGATCGGCGATGATCCGACGGTTGTGATCGATCCAAGCCATGATCCTGATCAGCGATTATTGATCTCGGATCGACCGTTATGATCAATTCGATCGGCGATGATCCGATGGTTGCGATTGATCCAAGCCATGATCCGATGGTTGCGATCCATTCGATCGGCGATGATTGATCCGATGGTTGCGATCCATCCGATCGGTGACGATATCCGACGGTTGCGATCGATCCAAGCCATGATCCTGATTGGCAATGATCGATTGGACCGTTGCAATCCATCCGATCAATGACAATATCCAACGGTTGTGATCCATCCAAGCCATGATTCTGATTGGCGATGATCGATCCGATGGTTGCGATTCATCCGATCGGAGAGGATCCGATGGTTGTGATAGATCCAAGCCATGATCCTGATCGACGATCATCGATCCGACCATTGCGATCCATTCGATTGGAGATGATCCGATGGTTGCGATCGATCCAAGTCATGATCACGATCGGCGATCATTGATCCGATCGTTGCGATCCATTCGATCGAAGACGATCCAACAGTTGTGATTGATCCAAGCCATGATCCCGATTGACAATCATCGATCCGATGGTTGCGATCGACCCGATCGGAGATGATTCGACGGTTGTGATCGATCCAATCCATGATCCCGATCGGCGATGATCGATCGGACCATTGTAATCCATTCGATCGACGATGATTCGATGGTTGCGATCGATCCAAGCCATGATCCCGATTAGCGATGATCGATTGGACCGTTGCAATCCATCTGATCGACGATGATATCCGATGGTTGCGATCCATCCAAGCCATGATTTCGATCAGCGATGATCGATCCAACAGTTGCGATCCATCCCATCGGCGATGATATCCGACGGTTGCGATCGATCCAAGCCATAATCCTGATCGGCGATGATCGATCCGATGGTTGCGATCCATCCGATTTGCGATAATATCTGACGGTTGCGATCGATCCAAGCCATGATCCCAATTGGCGATGATTGATTGGACCATTGCAATCCATTCGATCGATGACGATATCCGACGGTTGCGATCCATCCAAGCCATGATTCCGATCGGCGATGATCGATCCAACGATTGCAATCCATTCGATCGGCGACAATATTTGATGGTTGCGATCGATCCAAGCCATGATCCCGATCGGCGATGATCGATCGGATCGTTGCGATCAATTCGATTGGAGACGATACGACAGTTGGATATATGCGTCGCTAAATTAAAAATTAATTTTTTTTAATTTTTTTTGGCATATGGGTCGCTAATGCATCGCTAAATAGCGACGCAATTATTGCGTCGCTATATTAATAAATTTTTTTTAATTTTTTGAGTTTTTGTATCGCTAATGCGTCGCTATATTACGACGCAATATTGTGTTGCTAAATTAAAAATTAATTTTTTTATTTTTTTTGGCATATGCGTCGCTAATAGCGACGCAATCATTGCGTCACTAAATTAATGATTTTTTTTTAACTTTTTAAATTTTTGCGTCGCTAATGCGTCGCTATTTAGTGACGCAAATATTGCGTCGCAATATAGCAATACATTATTGCATCGCTAAATTAAAAATTAATTTTTTTCTTTTTTTTGGCATATGCATCGCTAATGCATCTCTATCATTGCGTCGCTATATTAACAATTTTTTTTAATTTTTTAGATTTTTACGTTGCTAATGCATCGCTATTTAGCGACGCAAATATTGCATTGCAATATAGCGACACATTATTGCGTCACTAAATTAAAAATTAATTTTTTTTATTTTTTGGCATATGCGTCGCTAATGCGTCGCTAAATAGCGACGCAATCATTGCGTCACTATATTAACAATTTTTTTAATTTTCTAAATTTTTGCATCGCTAATGCGTCGCTATTTAGCGACACAAATATTGCGTCGTAATATAGTGACGCACTATTGCGTCGCTAAATTAAAAATTAATTTTTTTTATTTTTTTGGCATATGCATCGCTAATGCGTCTCTAAATAGCAATGCAATATTAACGATTTTTTTTTAATTTTCTGGGTTTTTGCGTTGCTAATGCGTCACTATTTAGCGACGCATTTTTTTGCATCGCTAATGGCATTGCTATTTGTTTTTCTCGCTGAGTTATCACAATTTGGTCGCAATTTAATGACGCAAAAATACGTCGCTAAATTGGCGTCGCTATTTCTGTATTTTCTTGTTGTGTAAAATCTGTTTAAATATAAAAGGATAGAAATCATTCTACTTTCAAATCCAAACCTCAGAATGATAAGCCATCGAGGCTACAATACCGAATTAACTTCCTGATAGATATGATAGATTTGGACCCGAGGATGGATCGAATGTCATGAAGCAATATGTTAATTGAAATATGATCACCTCATTCCTGCTGAAACCATCGGATAACAATAAGAGAATCTTCCCTCAATGAGGAAACCGTGAGCACAAAGGATCTGAATGACTTAAGAGATGCCTCTCCAAGCTGCATATAGCTCGATCAGCGAAATAGAACAATCCAAAAGATCGAGGCCATTGGCGGCCAACATAGCACCATCAATCCATGGGAACCCTTATCTTTGTTTTTGAGCATAGAATCCATGGGAAAGGCTGGTTCTTTTCTAGTTCATATTTCATATTTCAAGAGAAGAGATTCAGGTAAAATCATCCATCATTTATGTGTCGCATAATGGTAATAGTTGAACGTGTCGAAACGATGGATATGCTTGCCTCTGCGTTCGGTTAAGTTCATCTACCATGCATGACAGGTGATAAATAATTGGAGCTCTCTAGTTTCATTATCTGGACTCTAAATGATGTACTTTGGCCTTTATTTAACTATCATTTGATATTTTGTCCTCTTCATATTAGCATTCTAAACAAGCCTATGTACACATTCATCTTTAGATTATGTGAAACGATAAATTTTCATATTTTTATCAAAAAAATATATTTATCTTAATTTATATATCATGCAAGATTTAATTTGTCACATTAATGCATGTGCATATTGCAATATAGGTAGGAGCAACGGATCCATTGCTAGCTCCTATCTATTTGGAATACCACAGGCAAAATATTACGTACACGGTGATGATGCCCGATCACCGGTTTTGAGCGTGGGGAAGAATAATTCGTTTGCTGGTGGGATCCTCGTCTAGTTAGATAACATGCAAGAAGTCTCAAGACCGAAGGAGTGCTCCGATGGGGACCCTCCGATGCCCAAGTCATCAACCGAGGTCACAGTTGAGGAAGAGCTCGAGAGAGCTCTTTAGGGCAGAAAAGGCTCCGAGAGATGGAGTTTCTCTGGGGTGAGAGAATAAGTGGATGCTTATGTTCGCATACCTGAATCTCCAGTGGACTTACCCTTTTATAGACGGTTGAAACTTGCATGGGGATTAGCCACGTGAAATTCCATAAGGAAGAGATGTCCGCGGGACACGCGGGGGTTACGTGAATTTGGGCTGATCGATAGGTGCTGTCCCATCGGAGAAGGGAAAACTGGCGGTTAGTGGACCAGGTCCCATCGGTCGGCGGAGTCAGTTGGTTGGTGGGCCTAGTCCCATCGACGACGGAGTCAGTTGGTTGGTGGGCCTAGTCCCATCGATGGCATGGTCAGGCGGTAGGTGGGCCTGACTATGTCAGGCTGCGAGGGTCAGAGAGTTGATGGTTCCGATAGATATGGGGCCGACCTAAAGAGGTCGGAGCCACCTCGGTTCGCTTGGAGATGCCAGGGCCGACGGGGCCGACCTAAGGAGGTCGGGGCCACCTCGGCTAGCTTGGAGACACTGGGGCCGACGAGGCCGACCTGAAGAGGTCGGGGCCGCCTTGGCTAGCTTGGAGATGCCGGGAACGATGGGGCCGACCTGAAGAGGTCGGGGCCGCCTCGGCTCACTTGGAGATGTCGGGGCCGACGGGGCCGACCTGAAGAGGTCGAGGCCGCCTCGGCTTGCTTGGAGATGCTGGGGCCGATGGGGCTGACCTGAGGAGGTCGGGGCTGCCTCGGCTAGCTTGGAGATCCGGGGCTGATGGGGCCGACCTGAAGAGGTCGGGGCCGCCTCGGCTTGCTTGGAGATGCCGGGGCCGACGGGGTCGACCTGAAGAGGTCAGGGCCGCCTTCGCTTGCTTGGAGATGCCAGGGCCGACGGGGCCGACCTGAAGAGGTCGGGGCCGCCTCGGCTTGCTTGGAGATGCCGGGGCCGACGGAGCTGACCTGAAGAGGTCGGGGCCGCTTCGGCTTGCTTGGAGATGGCACTCCGGCTCGGCCTCGAACCAGCTTCCGCCTCGGCGTTGGCCTCGGGCTGCCGCCTCGGCCTCGGACCAACTTCGACCTCGGGCTGCCACCTCAGCCTCGAACCAGCTTCCGCCTCGGCGTCAGCCTCGGTCCACTAGGGTGAACACGTTCACTTCACATAGTCAATTTTGCCATGATTGCCTATGACTTCATTAGCCACATAAGATGCCCCCCGCTCCTGAGCGCGAAGGACCACGGGCCCGCTGTCCTTTGGGCGAAAGGGGCATGAAAATTCAATAAATGATGGCCAGTGATGGGCGCTTTTACTGGCGGGTGAGCTAGTGCATTCTCCCGAGGCGATGTCACTTCGAAAATCTTCCGTAATCATGTGGTAGGCGAGAGTTGACGTCAGCGCCGAGTGTCTAGAGAGGGCGCCTCTCGGAGAATGGAAAAAGGCGGGCACCATCATTACCTTTCCGCCTCTTACGAATCATTGTTGGCTGAGGATCCCGCTCCTCAGGCCGAATCGAGGGGACTCGAGGCCGGGGTATAAAGCCGACCCTTGTGCTCGAGGGGGACCTTTATGCTGCCATTGCTTTCCTCTACTTTCTTCCTTTCTGAGCTCTGAGTCCCTCTGAAACCTTCGACTTTCATCTTTTTGCTAATCTCCATGTCAGTTTCCCCTTTCTTAATTCATGGATCGTCAGGCTATCAGGGAAGGCAAGAGGCCTATTGTAGAGTCTTCCCAATCTCTGGGTGAGGGTCCTACCCCTTCTGTCAACCCAGTACCTCGGCCAGTGGGTGGAATCACCATCCGCGACCGGCCGGCGGTGAGTGAACACCCGTTCACCCAAACCTCCCTGGTGAGAGCGGTTCCCATGACCTCCAGCCATCTGGCACCTCCCTCAGCGGTAGGTCTTGATCCAACAGGCATGGGGGGAATGGCTTCCATCGTGACTCCCGAGGAGGTAGAGGCCCTCAGGACCGCGTATAGGGTCCCCAGCTTCATCTGCCTATCCACACCAGGGCCCGAGAACAAAGTGACTTCCAGCCCCCCTGGGCGGGTTGCTTTGTACGAGGAGTTCTTTCGGTGTGGACTACGCCTTTCCTTCCATCCTTTTTTCTTGAACCTGTTAAATAGGTATAGGTTAGTGCTGGCGCAGCTGACTCGAACTCGATTCGAATCATCTGCGCCTTCATCATTCTTTGCTTTTTCCAAGGCTCCCCAGCCAGGCTGTCCTTGTTTCGAGCTTTTTACAAGCTTCGCCGTCAGGGTGAGGGGGCCTGGTGGGTATTTACCGTCATGCCGGGTAGGGCCATTCCCCTAGGTTTTCTGTCCAAAATTAGGGGGTAGAAGAACCGGTTCTTGTTTGCCCACGTACAGGGAGTGAGGGGCGACTGGAGAGAGCCAGACATTAGCCCCAATGAGAACTCATCCATGGGCGAAAGGGATGGGGAGCTTTTCCACTGCTTGTCGTCGTGCGAGATCCCCAACTACAGGGAACTCCTGTCCGAGGAGAACCTGTATGAGGCCGAACTGGCCCCGGCGATCGGTGAGCACGAAAATTTGTCCTCTTCGTCCTGGCCCGATGGTTATCGCGCCTTGTCACTAACATTTGTTTTCTTCTGCAACAATGAAGTTTTCCGCCGAGAAGCTGGAGGCCGCCATGCGCCAAAAGAGGCAGGCGGCGGACGAACAAGCGAGACCGGTCAAGAGGGCACGGAGGAGGGTCCAGACCGAGCAACCCAGGCTGCAGAACCCTCCGTAACTCATGCGCCTGCGGAGGAGCCGGCCAAAGAGGTGCCGGCTGAAGGAGTGGTCCCCGGTCTGGTCGGGGCCGAGACAGAAGAAAGGGAGATCCCGACCACCATTGAAGCAGTCGTGGTGGTCTTGGACCCCGAAGCGGGGCAGGTCACAGTTGATGGCAACTCCTCGGCTCCTGGTGAGCCGGAGGCAGAGAGGGCTCCCCTTCCTGCTGAAGAAGGAGAGGCAGCGGTTAGAGGACCCAATGCCGGGTTGATGAGGCCCAGAGAGCATAGGGCCGAACCGGGGAGCTCGTCCCGGTGGCCCACACACTACCCAACTTGTTGGCCAATTGACGAGATGCCGGAGCAGCCAACGCGACCGGCGCCCAGGCTCTCCACCATGGGGGACGGCCACCGTCCTTCTATCAAGGGCGCGGTCTTCGGAGATCGACAAGGAGATGAGCCGGCAGTCCTACACCGGGATCCTCGACATGGTTATGGTGTCGGTCCTTCAGGTAGCCCTACGATCTTTAGTTTCCTTTTGATTTGTTTTCATCAGCTTGCGGCTTGATAAATTCTTTCTTTTGATGCAGCTGGCCAATGGGGTCCTTGCCATCCACACAGTAATGTCTCATTTGGGGGAACTGCTCGTGCATAGCCAGGAGAGGGTCGATAGACACAAGAAGCAGGGCCAGGAGCTGAGTCAGAGACTGGTCCGGCTGCAAGAGGAGGCCAAGGCCCAGAAGGAGGACCTGGGTGGCTGAATAAAAGAAGCAGAGTGCCGGGCCGAGATTAAAGGCGGCTGAGCCTCTGTGGCCGAGACCCAGCTGGCCCTAGTATTGGCCAAGTTGGAGGCTGCCAATAAAAGAATAGAGGAGCTGACTTGCCAGCTCCAATATGCTGAGGGCCGGGTTGAGGCGGCAACGAACGAGCTCCAGGGTGTGATTCAGAGGGTCATTTCTGTGGAGAGGGTGACGATCGAAGCAAATCATGAGCGGGTCGGGGCGGTGGCCCACGCCAATGATGCCGATGTCTGCGCCGAGGCAGAGAATCGGGCTCGGGAGGCCGTGGCGCGAGTCAGGGAGGCCGAGGCTCAAGCCAGGGAGGCCGAGGCCCAAGCCAGGGAGGCCGAAGCCTGAGCCGGGCGCACCGTGGCTGACTTCAAGGCCTCTGCAGGGTTCGAGCAGGAGGTTATGGAGGCCAGCCTTGATGCCTGTGCGAAGGGCTTTGACCTTTGCAAGGCAAAAATGTATGCAGCCTTCAACATTAATAGTTCCAAACTTGAAGAGATCCAGCCCGGGGACCTTGGCAGTGAGGAACCGGCAGAGGAAGAGGAGGCTGGTGAGGAGCCAGGGCCAAGTGAGCCCTGAGACACTTGTATTTTCCTTTTCTGCATTTTCTTTTCGATCTTGTAATCCCTTTTTGTAATTGACTTTGGGTCAGATTTTGTAATCATTACAAGATATCAATGAAAAGGAACATTTTCTGAAAGGCTCTCGCTCCCATGCTTGTGAATGTTGTGTACGATGGTGTCGCTGCCATTCGTAGAAGAGAAGGCTGCTTGGGCGGCGAGTGGTGGCTCTCTTGTGAGGTTGATTTTGAAAGAGACTCTGGCGGACAGGATCTGTTGGAGACGGCACAGAACTGGGCAGCGCCTTGTCACTCATATTGTCGTTAAGCCTCGACTTTGAACTGCCTCGGGGGTTTGTGTGCTGCCCGAGGGGCAACTCGGTCGGTTACGGAGCCTTTAGGGAGTTGAATTACTCGGGGGGCACCATCGTGCCGGGGTCGAGTGGTGTCCCATGGGCCGCGATGCCGATGAGCTACTTTTGAACTGCCTCGGGGGTTTGTGTGCTGCCCAAGGGATGATTCGACCAGTTACGGAGCCTTTAGAGACTTGAACGACTTGGGGGCACCACCGTACCGGGGCCGAGTGGTGTCCCGTAGGCTGCGATGCTGGCGAGCTCCTTTTGAACCACCTCAGGGGTTTGTGTGCCGTTCGAGGAACCACTCAATCAGTTACGGAGCCTTTAGGGATTTGAACGGCTCGGAGGCACCGCCGTGCCAGGACCAAGTGGTGTCCCATAGGCCACGATGCCGACGAGCTCCTTTTGAACCGCCTCGGGGGTTTGTGTGCCGTCCGAGGGGTGACTCGACCAGTTATGGAGCCTTTAGGGACTTGAACGACTCGGGAGCACCGCCGTACCGGGACCGAGTGGTGTCCCATAGGCCGCGATGCCGGCGAGCTCCTTTTGAACTACCTCGGGGGTTTGTGTGCTACCTGAGGGGTGACTCGACCAGTTACAGAGTCTTTAGGGACTTGAACTACTTGGGGGCACCGCCATGCCGGGGCCGAGTGGTGTCCCGTGGGCCGCGATGCCGGCGAGATCCTTTTGTGAGATCTGGTCCTTGGACACGAGGAAGGATTGACCATGGTGTTGAAGGAGGTCTCTTATTGCTTATAATGTAAGGAGATACATCATTGATAATATCGGCGAAGGTTGTCAGCATTCTAGGTATGCGGAATGGGTTGGCCATTGAGCTCTTCAATTCGATACGCTCCTTGGTGGAAAGCCTTGGCGACATGGTAAGGACCTTTCCAATTGGTGGACAGTGTGCCCCCCTCCGTGGGCTTGGACACCTCGGCCTTCCTTAGAACCAGATCTTCGGGGCGAAATACTTTGGAGCAGACCCGGGCATTGTAGTACCTGGCCGTCCGCTGGCGGAAAGTCACCATACGCAGCCGTGCCCGATCGTGTACTTCGTCGATGAAGTCGAGGTTAGCTCTCAGCTGGGCAGAGTTATCTTCTTCGTTGTAGGACTCCACGCGCGGGCTTGGCAGACCGATCTCGACGGGGATGACCATCTCGGACCCGAAGGCTAGACTGAAGGGGGTTTCGCCTGTCAAAGCCCTTAGGGTCGTGTGGTAGGCCTACAGTATACTAGGAAGTTCTTCTACCCACCGGCCTTTGGATCCGTCCAACCGAGTTCTGAGCCCTTTGAGGATGGTATGGTTCATGACCTCGGCTTCTCCGTTAGTCTGCTGGTGGCCAACAGAGGTGAATCGATGGCGGATCCCTAGCTCATCGCAAAAGGTCTTGAATGTGGCATTGTTGAACTGGCGACCGTTGTCGGTAACGAGAGTGTGGGGCAGGCCAAATCGGCATATGACTGACTTCTAGAAGAAAGCTTTGACCTTACGCTCGGTAATCTTGGCCAGCGCCTCGATCTCGATCCACTTAGTGAAATAGTCGATGGCAACAAGCAAAAATCTCCGCTATCCTGAAGCTGGGGGGAATGGTCCAAGGATGTCCATTTCCATTGGGCGAAGGGCCACGGGGCCGAGAGCAGGTTCAAAGGGACAGAGGGTTGGTGTTGGATGTATGGGTAGCGCTGGCAGCCGTCACACTTCTGGACCAACTTGGCGGCGTCCTCCCTCATGGTGAGCCAGAAGTACCCTTGACGGAGGGCCTTCTGGGCCAGGGACCCGCCCCCCAGATGGTTCCCGCATATGCCTTCATGAATTTCTCTAAGGATGTAGTCGGCGTCGGCAGGTCCTACGCATTTGAGTAAGGGGTAGGAGAATGATCTCCTGTACAGGCGTCCGTCCAGGAGGGTGAACTTGGAGGCTCTCCATTTGAGTAGCTTAGCTTCGTTGCGATCAGCAGGGAGAGTATCATCCATGAGGTACCGGATGTAGGGATCCATCCAAGTTGGCTCTTGGGTTAGTGGAAGGACTTCTTCTTTGTCTTCTACGATGGGCCTCTCCAGGTGCTCAATGTAGGCGTCCCTCGTGAAGCCATCAGTGGAGGTGGCCAATCAAGATAGGGTGTCGGCCTTGGCGTTCTCACTCCGAGGGATGTAGCTGATGCTGAAATAAGTTAGTGGAGAGACCAAAAGTCAAACCTTGCCTAAGTACTGGGCCATGTTGGGGTTGGGCGCCTCGTACTCTCTGTTGATCTGTCCAGAGATGAGTTGCGAGTCAGTGAAAGCTTTGAGGCACTTTATTCCAAACTCCTGAGCGAGCCTTAGCCCTGCCAGCAGGGCCTCGTACTCGGCCTGATTGTTTGTGGCTTCGAATAGGAATCGAAGGGTGTACTCTACCTTCCCTCCGTTTGGGCCCGCGAGGATGAGGCCGACGCCGCTTCCTTGGGAGTTCGAGGCACCATCCACGTGGAGGATCCAGGACTCTCCCCCATCATCCGACTTGGCATCAGGTTGCTTCATGGGAATTTCCTTGATCGGCTCGTCCATCCAGGTGCACTCGACCAGGAAGTCGGCCAGGACCTGAGACTTCAGAGCCGGCCATGCCTAAAAAGAGAAGTCGAACTCTCTCAGCTTGATGGCCCACTAAGCTAGTCGGCTTGAGGTGTCTGGGCTAGCAAGGATGGCTCGGAGGGGTTGGTCTGTGAGCACCACGATGGGATGAGCCTGAAAATATGGGCGAAAACGCCGGGTGAAGATGATCAAGATGAAGATGATCTTTTCTGTCTTGAAGTATCTGACCTCAACATCATGAAGCACATTGCTCACATAGTACACAGGTCTCTGGGTCCTGTCGGCATCAAGACACACCAAGACAGAACTAACAGCCTCTGGAGAGGCAGTAAGGTAGAGAAAAGACTCCTCATCCTTTGGTTTTGACAAGAGCGGCAGGGAGGATAGGAACGCCTTTAGCCCATCAAAGGCTTTTTTGCAATCGTCTGTCCACTTGAAACTGTTTACCTTCTGCAAGGCCTTGAAGAAGGGCAAGCACCGCTCGCTAACTTGGAGAGGAAATGACTTAGAGCAGCCATCCTCCCCGTGAGCCGCTGCACCTCCTTCTTGCTAGACGGTGGCCTCATGTCGAGAATGGCACTGATCTCTTCTGGGTTTGCCTCGATCCCTCGCTGGGTCATCATGAAGCCCAGGAATTTGCCTGCCGTGATGCCAAAGGCACACTTCTTCAGGTTCAACTTGACTTAAAAATGGCAAAGGTTGTTGAAAGTTTCCTCTAGGTTGGAGACATGATCGGAGGTACGGGTGCTCTTTGTCAGCATGTCGTCCACATAGACTTCCATGTTTTGGCCTAGTTGATCTTGGAAAACTTTGTTCATCTTTATTTGGCTGTATCCGGAGAAAGCATCCATGAAGCTGAGAAGTTCATGGCCGGAGGTGAAATCCACCAGCTGGTCGATCCGGGGTAGAAGGAAACTGTCCTTTGGGCACGCCTTGTTAAGGTCAGTGAAGTCGATGCAGATTCTCTAGCTTCCATTTGCCTTTCGCACCATGACCACGTTAGCCAACCAGCTAGGGTAATGTGCTTCTCGGATATGATCGGCGTTGAAAGCTTGTTGACCTCCTCGTCAATGGCTCTTTGCCGCTCGGGAGCAAAACATCTCTTCCTTTGGCGGATGGGATGGGATGGTACTTTGGGTCAATATTGAGCTTATGGGTGATTACCTCCAGAGGAATGCCGGGCATGTCGGATGCCGACCGGGCAAATATATCCGAGTTGGCCTGCAGGAAAGTCAGGAGGCGATCACGGTCCTCTGGGGGGAGGAGTCCACGACGCACACAGTCTTTGCCGAGTCATCTCCAAGGGGAAAAGTTAGGAGCCGCTCGACCAGCTCCCCTCCTTTGCTGGATTCCCTGGGGTCAGGCACCTCCGGGGCCGACCCGGCCTCTTGAGGACTTGATGCTGCATGGTAACAAGGCAAGACCGGGCTAACCTCGCCCCGCATTTCACCGACTCCTCCGCTGGTGGGAAACTGCATGAGCAATCACCAGGTCGAGATGAACGTGTCCAAAAGATTGAGGCCTGGTTGTTCGAGGATGGCAATGTACGTCAGGGGGACTCGCACAACCAAGAACTTCATAATGATGGTGCTTTGGCATGGCGGGGTCCCGGCCGTCACAAGCAAAGAAATTTTGCCTTCGACCCTCACCGAATCTCCAGTAAATCCAACTAAACGAGCCGCCACTGGCTGGAGAGAATCAATGGACAGACCCATCCTAACAAATACATCGAAAGTAAGGATGTTAGCTGAGCTGCCACTATCAACTAATATTCTTTTTACAGAATGCTTGGCAATCATCATGGAGACGACGATGCCTTCATTATTTACATTCCCAACAACTGCCGAACCCCCCTTGAGAACTACATTGTCCGGCGCCTCTTCCCCTCTCGGTCGCATAGATGAAAAAGCTTCCCCCCAAGATACCATTCCAACCGTCCGCTCCGTGGGGGTATCGTCGATGGCGGCCTGAACAGGCAGAGGCCCCATGAGAGCTGGCACTGGCGGGGGCGCCTTCTGGACATATTTTTTAAGGTAGCCCCGCTGGATGAGCTCCTCAATGGCGCACTTCAAGTTGTAGCAATTGTCGGTGTCATGGTCGTAGTCCCAGTGGAAGCGACAGTAGCGGCTTTTGTCGCGGGGGGTGCCCTTCTTCATGGGAGGAGATCGCTGAAGGTAAGGCTCACCCTCAATCTTATGAGGATATGAGAATGAGGGGCAAGGAGGGGCGTGAGCTCGCTTTCCCGAGGGGCGAGGCTCCAACGCTCGTGGTTCGACCGGCGGGACAGCTCGGGCTGCCGGGGGCGAGAAGATCCGCTTGGCTCCGGGCGGGCAGGTTTTCGGCTAGACTCTCTTGTGAATTCTCGGCAGGTGAGGTCAACCTCATCCACATGGATGTACTTCTGCACCCGGAGGAGGAGGTCGGAATAAGAGCTTGGGGGCTTCTTGTCCAGAGAAAAAGTGAAACGAGACGAGAGGAGTCCCTGTTTCAATGCTAACGTCGCCACCGCATCGTCTAGGTGATAGACTTCGAGGGTGGCGGTCTTGAATCAGGCAATGAAGATCCGAAGTGACTCTCCTTCCTTCTGGCGCACGGAGAAGAGACTATCAGCAACTCTCGGGATCCTTCGGCAGGCGTCAAAATGTGCCAAAAAGGCCCTTTCCAGCTCCTGAAAAGAATCGATGCTGTGAGGGGACAAGCGCGAGTGCCAGGTGCGAGCGGCTTTCCGTAGAGTGGCGGGGAAAGCCTTGCACAAAAGGGCGTCCGTAGCACCTTGGACCTGCATCATGGCTTTGTAGCTCTCAAGGTGGTCGAGAGGATCCATCGTACCATCGTACGGATCTATCTGAGGAAAATGGAATCTGGAGGGTACGGGCTCCTCCAATATCCAGCGGGTGTAGGGAGGACGAGTGTCGTACTCCTCCTCCGATTGATTGTTGATTTTTCTGGTAAGCTCGTCCAGCTGCCTGTGGTACTCATCCAGGCGATCCTTCGCCTGGCGGCTGATTACCGGGGTCCTCCTAGATAGTTCGGAGGACGAAGAAGAAGAAAAGATGGAGAGGGGCATGGGAGGCGAGACCTCCGCTTTGGCTCCTCCTGGCGGCGTGGCTCCGGGGGAGCCTGCTCGGGCCACAGCCGGGGGATCGTGGTCTCTTGAGAGGCTCACAACGGGGCTTCCTGGGGGAAGCCCGATGATGGCCGATCTCTTGCTGAGGAGAGCCTCCCCTCGCCGACTACTGGCTAGCAGGCGAGGAAGCAGTCTGATGCTGGGTGGCTACGGACTATTGCTCCTGGAGTCCGTGGACCATGGCAGTGAGGGCTTGGACTTGTTGGGTAAGAGCCACCAGCTGATCGGCTGGGGCAGCTGCATCCGGTGGTGGATAGGCGACGGGCGGATCGGCAGCAGGAAGGTTGACTTCATGTTGCCTAGCTGGTGGGGGATGCCCCCCAGGGTAACTGGTAGAAGCGTCTTGGGCCCGCGTCACCACTATTGCTTAGTGAAGAAAAAGGAGGGAATGCCTGCGAGTGAATATTGTAGGGTTCGCGCTTTCTTTTCTCCCTACCTGGCGCGCCAATCTGATGATGCCCGATCACCAGTCTTGAGCGCAAGGAAGAATAATTCGCTTGTTGGTGGGATCCTCGTCTAGCTAGACAACCTGCAAGAAGTCCCAAAATCGGAGGGATGCTCCGATGGGGACCCTTCAATGCCCAAGTCAGCAACCGAGGTCACAGCTGAGGAAGAGCTCGAGAGAGCTCTTTAGGGCAGAGAAGGCTCTGAGAGATGGAGTTTCTTTGGGGTGAGAGAATAAGTGGATGCCTATGTTTGCATACCTGAATCTCCAGTGGACTTACCCTTTTATAGACGGTTGAAACTTGCATAAGGATTAGCCACGTGAAATTCCTTGAGGAAGAGATGTTCGTGGGACATGTGGAGGTTACGTGCATTTAGGCTGATCGGTAGGTGTTGTCCCATTGAAAAGGGAGAAACTGGCGGTTGGTAGGTCGGCGGAGTCAGTTGGTTGGTGGGCCTAGTCCCATCAATGGTGTGGTCAGGCGATAGGTGGGCCTGGTTGTGTCAGGTTGCGCGGGTCAGAGACTTGATGGTTCTGGCAAGCGCGGGGCTGACCTGAAGAGGTCGGGGCCGCCTCAGCTCGCTTGGAGATGCCGGGGCCGACGGGGCCGACCTGAGGAGGTCGGGGCCGCCTTGACTCACTTGGAGATGCCGGGGCCGACCTAAGGAGGTCGGGGCCGC
The DNA here is from genome assembly GCA_900491605.1 of Calamus simplicifolius. NCBI lineage: Eukaryota > Viridiplantae > Streptophyta > Magnoliopsida > Arecales > Arecaceae > Calamus > Calamus simplicifolius. The sequence continues at coordinate 138,345 of UESW01002842.1, read as the reverse complement.
CTCGGCTAGCTTGGAGATGCCGGAGCGACGGGGCCAACCTGAAGAGGTTGGAGCCGCCTCGGCTTGCTTGGAGATGCCGAGGTCGACGGGGCCAACCTAAAGAGGTCAGGGCCGCCTCGGCTTGCTTGAAGATGCCGGGGCCGACCTTAGGAGGTTGAGGGCACCTTGGCTAGCTTGGAGATACTGGGGCCGACGGGGCCGACCTGAAAGGTCAGGGCCGACTTGAAGAGGTTGGGGCCGCCTCGGCTTGCTTGGAGATACCGGGGCCGATGGGACCGACCTGAAGAGGTCGGGGCCGCCTCAGCTTGCTTGGAGATGCCGGAGTCGATGGGGCCGACCTGAAGAGGTCGGGACCACCTCGGCTTGCTTGGAGATGGCACTCCCGCTCGGCCTCCAGCTTCTGCCTCGGCGTCGGCCTCGGGCTGCCGCCTCGGTCTCGAACCAGCTTCCGCCTTGGCGTCAGCCTCGGACCAGCTTCCGCCTTAGCGTTGGCCTTGGTCCACTGAGGTCGACACATTCACGCCACGTAGTCGATTTTGCTATGTTGTGTGCTTCATTAGCCACATCACAGTCCTCTTTTTTCCCCCTTGAGACCAAGAGATTGGTTCTAAGTTCATTAAGAAAGGGCCTATAACATAAAAAAAAACAATGTGCCCATCAGCAAGAGGAACAAGATCAAGGTTATAGAGACTTCACAACGTCATCCAGAATATGTGACGTGTGATTCACAAAGGTACTCGAGTTTGTTCAGTAACGTGTACATTATTAATCTCCAAATGTAATTTTAACCCTTGGACTCATTTCTATGCTATGAATATCCAACTTTTTATCTTCCAAGAGAGAACTATAATTAATCCTTTTCTCATTCCAATTTGCACTTTGCTCCCTTTTTTAAAAAAAATTCCACTCTTAATTTCAACCATCCATTTTTCCAAGGAGAATATATCTAACTTATTCTATTCTATAGTACCAACCCCTTCCACATGCTCATCCGTGATACTTATCCATCCATGTTCCCCTGATCTCATACTTGGCATTTACCCATCTCACTTCTCTACAACTTTCAAGGCCACATGCTTGACGTAACTCCTGGAGCATATATATATTTCCGCTACGCATGAAGCCAAAGATTCGAACTCCCACAAGCACGTGCTAATGAGCAAGCTGTCTCCATGTTTCCAAAGAATCTCTATTTACCATGAAATTCTACCTGAAGGCCCAAACTAAGAAAAGATAGATATATACTCAAGAGAGAGTGCATGAAATTTTTTGGTGGGGATATCAGGTCCCCATATTTTTTTTTTTTATTCTTCTCACCTATTTGATATCACCAAGTTGATGTGCATAGCACGTATACAGGGTCTGGTATTTTGGTTAGATTATAATTCAAACACATTATTTGGTGTATCATTGCATTACGTGTGATGCAATGAGATAACGACCACTTATGAAATCATATGCCGCATGCATTATTAGGTCCATTATTAAATACTCCTTTCAATTAGACACATCTGATGATATCCTAGCTAGCCGTCAACATAGACTACTCGTCAAATCAATTAGATACATGATGATATCCCAGCCGCCAGCATACACACGCTACTTGTCAAGTCAATTTCAGAATGAGTACGAGCACCAAAGTTGCGTCAAGCTTACCGGAGTAAGCCTTTCCACTTCGGCTTCACGAGGCATATAGTTTAGGAAAACATTTGCTGCACCGGTGGTGCATCAAATATACGATAAATAAAATTTATCGTACATTACACGCATGATAGAATATGCTCATAGTTAATTTATGCATTCGATGTGTATTTATTATATCATCTGCAGTAATTTTTTTTATATAATTTATATAACGCTCCTTAAGATCATCCGTTGGTTGATCTCATTTATTGATGGATCGAATTTACATTATCCTGTAACTCATATGCAAATTAATTAACATTTGATATAAAATTATTTAAAAAAATTTTTTTTTTTTATTAAGCAACATCCTCATTGTATACTATAACTAGCAAAAAACTTCGTAAATCATAGGTGCTTAAGAACTATGTCATAATGAGATTCAATTATCATTTTATAGATAGTTTTTTCTTTCTAATCATCAACTTTCGAATGCTCAGTTCAGTTCTTCATCAATCATAGTTTTATAAATGGTTATTTTCTTCTAACCATCAACATTTGTACATTCGAATCAGCTCTAATACCATTTGTAACATTTTAAATTCATCTGTTGCTTCAATTAATCTGTTAGTAGGTTAAAACTATATGATCCTAAAAACTTATATGCAAGATTGATAATAGATAAATTTGAGTTATAATCTATTCTTTTTTTTCATTAAATACGAAACTATTTTAAGGTAAAATAGTTAAAATAGTTTCATACCGAATAGAGGTGAAGATAAACCTAAATTAATATGAATAGAAATAATTAAAAATATAATTATTTGTAATTCGAATATCCATTTGGTCCTGAAAAGAGCTCAAGTAAAGTGAAGGAAGTAGATTCATGTAGCCAAGCCCATGTAGTTGAAAAAAAGGCTTGGATGAGTTGAGTTGAGATAGAACTATTTTAAGATATTATAGTACCTCTAGACCAATGGATTCATTCAATATGAAACTATTTTAAGGTATTATAGTTTAACTCTAGACCAGCAGAAGACAGCATGGCTACAAGATCAACCAATCCAAACCAGCCTCTACTAAACTTAGCCTGCTTAGATTGCATTCGGCCTAAGAAAAATTAAGACCTACTTTCTTTTTTGCAACCAATTCAAGCCAAGTTAAGCCTCATCAGACCTTATACAATGTTTAGACACAAGAATGATAAAAGGGCAAAAAAAAAAACCTGAGCATGAAATCAACATAAAGTTCATTCCACAGCAGCTAAGAAAACACAGGTTACAAGACTTGCAATTCAATTTCTGCCACTTTACAGTCTCTCACACTAGGGTCTAGACCTCTGCAACATGCACCGAAAATGAACAATTCCAATAATATCCAATTCAAGAGCTTGATACAGAAGGATGCATCCATCCAAAGGAGCTGATTATATATAACCATGGTGGCAATATCATATTGCTACTTATTCTTGTATGTTTTAGACGTTGCCGACATGTCCCAAATAATTCAAGAGAGAAGTTAGCATCCAGCTCCTTGAATTTCTCCGAGAGGTGCAGCATGAATGCATCACAGCGTCGCTCGCTCTCAAGGCACATGGCAATCAACTCGTTGCCTTTTTACGAGGAACCGCCACCAAGTCAAAAGAGGCTGCTTCATAAAAGTTGGCCATGGAGGACCTTGCAATTCCTCTTCACATGGATGACAGTAAATACCTCCTTGAAGCATGGCCAGCATCTATGGTTAGGAACGCAGACCCATGCGATGTCAGTTACGTTTTGGCTCTTTAGGCTCCATTTCCGTACAAAAAAACACAACAAAATAAAATTATAAAAACTAATAAAAAATGATAAAAATTTATTTTTTTATATTTGATGAAGGATAGAATAATAAATCAAATGGTATAGTTATATCCTTAAAAAAAAAAGTTATTGTTAAGAATAAAAATAAAAAAAAAAAAATAAAATAGTAACTTAATAGAATAAAATAAATATTTTTTTTGATAGATTAAGTTTTTTTCAATAAAATTTATTATTTTGTAAGATAAAATTTTATTTTATTTTAAGAGAAATAAATATTAAAGGTACTTTAAAAAAAATATCCTCTGTGCCAAATGCACCTTAATTCAAATCATAAAGTAGAAGGATAAGGGGTGCGTAGCATGCCTCTCGCTGCAATCAAGGTCACGAGGTGAACATTTGATTGCATGCATGACGTAAATGCACCAGCATTTGCTTTCCTTTAAAGCGTGCACTCGCATGCACATGGGAACCAAATTGACCTTTGGTTAGAATACGGTGAACTAATTAGCTAGGAAGCTCTGCTGCCAAGTTTATATATTCACTGATTGAGCTAAGGATGCAGGTGAGGCCTCCATGTCCCTAAATCTTTTAGAGAACGATAAATGCATGCAGTTTTTTCCTCCCTCGATGAAAATATACTTTAAATCTTCAAACTTTCACTCAAATTTTTTTAATTTTTAAACTTTCGATTGTTATAATTTAATCATTATAGATATGGCATCTCATTGCATGAGATAAGTAAAAATTGCTGAAATAAATAATTTGTTACTTTGATACAAATACATGAACTATTACTTAAATTTTTAATGACTTAACATATAGGATAGATAATAATATTCTTAAAATATAAAGGATTAAATTATAATAATTGAACCTTTGATGATCAAAATAAATTTTAATGAAAGTTAGCATATCAAAATATATTTTGCCCTTTTTTTTTAAGCACTAGAATATGTAACAAACCACTTTAAAAATAAATAAAGAAGCCTCATGGCCAGAGATGATGCTGTGAGATGGATGAAGTCATTATTTAATAACATATGTGACGCTGAGGAAGCTATCATTTAGCCTAGATGTCCTTGCCGAGACTTAAAAAAGGTTTTGTCCCTCTTGGAGAATCTTTGTTGCGCCTGCTTTCCTAACCCAGCAGTGTAGTCATTTTTCAAGGGAGATCCCTGATGAATGCATTAATGCTCAGTAAATTAGCTTTTGATTAAGCGAGACAACTTCAAAATGGGCCCAAATGAAAAAGGCTGAAACTTAATGGTTTTTGATGGTGTATATTTATACAAAAAGATAAGAAAGAGAGAGGAAACTTGGTTTGTATTAATGGTGAAAAAAGGGAAAAAGAAAAAGGTAAAAAAAAAAAGAGAGAGAGAGAGAGAGAGGAGATCTAAGGTGGCATATGAGAACAACCAAAAACCTCGGAGCCGGAAAAAAAAAATCACACGTTTGTCCTCAAAATCCGAGGAAGCTTTTGACAGATTTCTCATTTCTTGCTTTGTGAAAGCATGTGGAATCGTGTGAAAACACAAGTCAATTAAGATTAATACAGCTACTGAGGAAATGTTCTTGTCGAGGAACGCTTGATCCATATGCTCCAGGGACAACAAACCCCATCCCATCCGAAGGGTAAATTTGGGCCTACAAAGCATATAAATGCCTTGTGGAGACATTATTATTTTAGCATACCGGTTCCTAGAAGAGACGCAATCCTCTCTGTCTCTGGTCTACCGCGTGCAAGCATTTAAGAAAGGGCAACCAGCGATAATACTTATTAGTTATCAGGTCCCCTGGGAGTTAGCATCCATTCACGCAGAGTATAAAGTGGTTCTGGGTCGACTCTGGCTCACCAACAACCAACCATAGGGTTGAGTCAAACCGGATGAGGCCTTTTCAAGTCCCAACTCAGTATAAGGCCTGGACTTAAATCTACATTACTAGATCAGGACTAGATTTTGTTAACAAAACATGCTTTTTTCAAACACAAGAGGCGTGGCCCCGTGCAACAAGTTTGTGGAGCATTTAGAGGAAGACTTTACATGCATACCTGCTGTAGCCTCCTGCGGAGAGCCAAAGAAATTATTTCTCGCAGAAAAAAGAGAGCATTATGGAGCAATTTACTCATATAAGAATGTTGGCAGCAGTAGCAAGGGCAATTTTATTTATTTTGTGTTCCTCTATATATTTCAATAAATAGCGACATGAAATCTTGGATCAATGTCTTTTCCGAACACCGCACGGTACAGCTCATATTTCAAAATTTCTTTGTAACAAATGTGATAATAAATAAATAACACGTAGCTGCTATGACAGAACCCTACATAAAGAATGAGATTATGCATAACTATCCTGCCGGCCATGGCTTCAATCTTTTGGCTTATTCCTCATCGTCTTCCGTTTATTGGCATCAAGATATCTTTTCCTCAACCTCACAGCCTTTGGTGTTACCTGCAAGGAGCACGTGCTTTTATTAGCGGTGAATGTAAACGACTGATCGCGATAAGCTTGGAAATGAAACGAGACTTGCCTCGATAAGTTCGTCAGAAGCAACATATCCAATTGCCTCTTCTAGAGTCATCTGCAAATTTAGTTTTTGTCCACAGTGAGGAATTCATCTTGTTCATTTACTAAAAACAATTAGAAGTCCAACTTGACCAAAACAATGTGGAAATCTGTTAGTCTTTCTGATCCATCATAGATGGTTCACACCCACATAATGCCCTTACACTACTATAATATACAAAAGTTAGAAACTAATATAACAGCTTCTTTTTCAATTCTGAGTCATAGGAAATATATTTAAATAGTCTAACGAACAAATTTAATGAAATGATACCGATTTGTTTAACCACTTTATTGCAGTAACTAAAAATACAAAAAAACAGTTTTAAGAGCAAATAGAAAATCAAGATTTCTTCTCAAAATATAAGAGCACAGGTTAAGAAAACAGTAAAGCATGGACCCTATTAAGTTCTTATGGTGCATTGGTACCTTGATATGCTTAGGGCCTTGTTTGGCAAAGCTATTGACAATAGAGTTTTTAATAGCAGAGCTTTTGATAGTCAAGCTTTTCAAGTAGAGTTTTTATAAAAAATTATTTGTTGTTTGATAATTATATATTTAAAGCAGTGTAAAACTTTAATATGTGTTTGGCAACCAAACTAAGAATTAGCATATAAGCCACTTTGAGAGGGCAATAATCCATATACTGTTCATAACTTCTGATAAACCTTTCTCATTTCCAAAGAATCACTGGTTCTTGCAGTAGTCTAGATATGCCAATCCTAGATCTTCTACTGTTCATAACACCTACAAATTGAGAGGTGAAAGTAGATCACATGATGTCCATCCAATTTTATTTCCATATCCGTATCTATCCCGATATGGATACAAATTTGAGTATCTGATTCATATCCATATCCATATCCATTAAAGAAAAACAAATAAAGACAAATAAATAATTATCCAATCCATATCTGAATATCCAATGTTGCTTCTAAACCTCTTTAATCTTATATGATACTTATGGACTTTTAAGAAGAATAAGTAACCATACTAACATAGTATTGACTTAATTTATCTTTCACTTAGTGATATATTTGATTTGGTGGTCATAAAGGTTAATTATAAAACTTATATCCATATTTATATCTATAATTTCAAGATCTAATTTATATCCATATTAGTTTAAAATAAATATCGCTATGATTTTTTTATATCCGATTAATACCCATATTCATATCTCCATATTTGCCAAACAAAAATGGATATGGTTATACACATCCAATCCATTTTCAGCTCCACAGAGGCCTATCAAGAAAAACTAATGGAAAGTAAGCAGAATTATTCTCTATAATCAGTATGATCTATGCAAGATAATTATTATGCTGCTAGACCCAACCTAAGAAACCTAAGATCAAGTCTCCCTATGTTTGATGCACCAAACACATAGGCATCACCCGTGCACCCCCAATCAACTCCATAGGTTGAGTGCAGCTAACATCTGGACTCACATCAACTAGCCTGATCCATAAGTTGGGTCCAGAGCAATCTCATAATTAATAATTTAGGTGCCCCAGATACCTATGTCAGCACAAGAACCAAATAAATTGGCTTATCCCAAGCAAGTCCTGGTTAAAACATTAGACAAGAGATTTCAATAGACCAGAATAAAAACCATTCTTAGCACCATAATTTGTCAAATAATGATCGCATTTTGTGGTTTAAACAGATTGTCTAAATACGTGATTGAGTTGACAGATAAATAAGAGATGCAGAATATGAAAAACACGTTCTGCTGGAGTTTGAGTCACAAATTGGGTGCGGTGACTACCCTAAGCTTTGCTGTGAACAGCATGTAGATTATGATGTGTTATTTTCCTAGAGTAGATCTTTCTTGTAGCTAAAAATGGATATACTAGGCCTTCAAATGGAGGGCACCCGTGGAAAACTCTGCAAAAAAGGTACCTAGGGAATTTGGAAAACTGAGGAGACAGTAATACTTCATCGAATGAACCTTTATCGCTAGATCACCAAAATTAAAAGATCTCAACTTTTGGGCCCATAAAATCTAACCTTATGGTGCAAGAACAGATCATTGATAACCAATGTCTCCCATGGAGAATCTCAACCAGGAATCATCCAAGGGTGCTGGAAAAATGAGGAAGGAAAACATTAATTCAGTACAAGACATTGGAATTTCTCCTTTTTATAAGAAACCGAAGAGGGTAAAACTAGGATGTGGTGGGATAATGGTCATTGGCAGGAAAATAGCTCTGGCTGCAAGCAACGGGAAGAGGATAGGAAGACAGTGAGAAAAGTACATGGAGAGGACAAGGAGTGGGAGGGGAGAGATCAGAGGAGATGGCAGAGGACAAAGGAGAGGAGTCAGGTTACAATATGAGAAAGATTAGGATTGAGGATAGGGGTAGTTTTCTCCTTTTGTTAAATAATAATAATAATAATAATCAAGATATCATATAGTATAAAAATAATATAATAACGCAATAAAGTTCTGACCTGCCAGGTCAGAACCTTTTGAATCAAACCCAACCTGACCCACCGGTAGGTGAAGTCTGCTGGAATTGTACCTGACCTATGAAGCCAATAAGTTGAGTTAGAAAGGTCAGGTCAATAGGATCTGGTTGTGGTTGCTACCATTATTAAATACTTGACAACAAACTTGTTTGGACCTTTAACAAGTAATAAGAGGCATGCAGAAGTCAAACCAACAAAGATACACATGTTTCAACTTTCAGCAGTCAAAAATAAAACAGTGTTGGATGTTAATCCTAGGGTTGTCACTTAAATGCAGTTCTATAAGCTACACAACAATGGTGTTTTCACTTGTAACTTTTCTTGTCTGGACTCCAGTTGGAATGATTCTTACTAAATAAACCTTCCTCTGGTGCTGGTTCATCCATGGATGAACAAGTTTTTTTTTCAAGTTAAGCAATCTTTCTGTTGTCACTATTCAGAACAGACTAGAGTCCTGCTATGGCAACTTACTCCTAGTCATCAAAATGTAGCTTCAACTTCTTTGTGCATGCCTGTTTGGTAGTCAATCTGAATATTGTGTAGATATTTAAATTTTTTGACATCCTAATCCAATTTATGGGATAAATTTTCACAATCATATATGCTAATTCATATAAATGCACATGCATCCACGAAAGCACGTGCACATATAGTGATACGTGAATTTGTGAAATTTTATATTTACCACCTTCAGAATTTTTATTCAAAAAAAAATTAGTAACACTTTCAGAAATGACAGGCTACAACTTTCACAATGGTTGTTCTGCATTAGGATATTTAGGCTCATTCAAAGGAACAACACATGCAAATGTGGTTAAGCAGAAAAAGGAACCAGACTTCAGATAAGGAGAAATGCCTTCGAAAAAATTCCAACAGAATTTCAAATTAGAAAACAAAGAAAAGCAGAACTAAATCTACAAAGATGTTAGTCCATAATTTTGTGGCATCTGTGCTATTAGGTGATAGCGCAGTTGCAAGTAGTCAACACCACCAGATTCAAGACGATTATGATGCAGTAATTTCCCAGAAGAGAATGTATAACACATTGATAGGAATATTACCAAGCGAGGTGGGGACAGCCGGACATTTTCATCTTTTCCCGGAGCACGAATATTCGTCAGTTCTTTTGTTCTTACAGGATTATCTAACACAGTTATTTGTTGCAAAACTCAGTGCTGATAGAGCAAAGTTGCAAACAGAACATTCAAATTTCAAAAATACAAACTTCTTACATCAAGATCAGTATCACGGGAGTGTTCGCCTACTATCATGCCTTCATATGTCTATGCACACACACAAAAAAAGACAGAGAGAGAGAGAGAGAGAACATATAAGAAACATCACCAAAAGTGTATCTGAGAATCTTGAACAAATAGAGTATTACTAGATCAAGTACCTCCATGCCAGGAGAGACAAAGAGAGTTCCACGGGCTTCTAAACTCATGAGTGCATGAGCAGTAATGATTCCATTACCCACTGATACCTGTTTATGAAGCAAGTCAAGATGTAACTGAGGCATCAATTTTAAGAAGACTGGATATTGCCATCAGGGCAGAAGTAAACCCATAAGACATTGAATTGCAACCAAAGAAGCATAGCTCTTCTTGTTAGTTTGAACGTGTAATCAATCAATATGGACAAAATAAATAAACAAACAAACAATTGCAACTGAGAGCAAGGTCTGATAACTTGTTAATCTAACATGTTTTTGCATCCATTGATCAGTCTGATTCATCAATCCTCTCGTAAGTTATTGTCATAGATTGAAGAACTACCGGAGGCTGGTGGACTATGGAATGAGGAACTACAGAAGATTGTTTGCATCTTGTAAGCCCCAATGCAAATTAATGGTAGAACTTAAAATCAGTATATGAAGAGGACTTTCCGAGTTGTTAGTTCTCCAAGAAGGCATAGCAACAGGGTTTTCACTGAAGAACAATATCATATGCATAATTATATGCATTCTGTAAAGCAAAGATGCTCTGTGCTTTGTTTGTAGTCATAGAAGTAGACCACCGTACTAGTAGTACACCAGTGACTTGCTGAATGGCATCAAAATTCAAATATTCTTGCATGGCAAACCTCATTCATTTTATAAATTCAATATAATTTGCTTTATTACATACTAGTATTAATAACAAAAGATTAAACATAGCAGATTTGTATAAATGTGTTTGTTATTCTACAGTCGGTTATGAGCAAAAGTTATAAAATTTTTAAGTTTGGGATTACTTCACCAAAGGGAAAAGTTCATATTTCAGTGAAATTCAGAAGAATTTTAATCAAAACGTCAGAGATCAAACAATTAAGAGAGAGAAATTGTATAAAAAACTAGGAGCTATCACAATAAATAGGTGAATTCTAAAATAATTTGTCAATCAAATTTATGCCTAAACTGTGACATGTTATGGAAGTAGCCCAATATTTATAAAAAGACTTTTTTTTGAAAAAGTAACTAGTAAAATTTTCTCACTAGGTTACAAGTATTTCGACCAGTAACCAAGCTAAAAAACTCTTTGGAATTTAGAATATATAGAATGTTGATAATTACTTTTAGGCAGAACATCCATATGCCAAAACATATACTCAACTCAACTCAACTCATCTAAGCCTTTTCCCAACTATATGCCAAAACATATAAGCAACATAAATCAGTAAATTTCATAGAAGGAATGCATGAAAGGTTCTTAGAACCATGCGCAAACAAATGACTGGAGCTGTTCCAAGCATGCACTTGATACCTGCTCAAGACTTTTAATCAATTTATAGAACTCACAAACATACGAAAGACTTCCAAACCAGCTGGTTGCTAGATAAGTGCATTCAAGACTATATGTTTTTGGTTGATGACACACTTTCAGTTGGAGGGACAAGTGTCCTCTGCAACCGACACAAAGTGCTGTTATTCAGGGGCACATGTTTGGCTTCAGCGCCCTTATGTAGGCCTGTGATAAACAGGCCATCCTAGGTTTGCAATTTCCTTTAAGCAGGCACTTGCAAGTATTTAATAGAAGTTGCTCAATAACAGATTAATTTGAATAAAACCAACATGGACCATGAATCATGGCTGGTACATTGAATGGTGCTCTGAAAAATCATTATTAATTCCCATAAGACTAAGAGAGAACGAAAGAGGAGGTAAAGTAAACCTAAGGAGGTGTTTGCCTTGGTATCCAACAGCTAGTGAAGAACCACTAGAAAATCATTTCCAATCATTATTCACAGACTTAAACAAGATATAGTCAAAATTTTAAGAATGGAAATTGTGGAACATATAAGAGTTGATTTGGGCCCCCCTTGGAAACCAAGACAACATATAATCAGTGAAGTTATTGCAATTTTCCATCATTTTGAAGACTATAGGCACCTGTTTCATCAATGTTCAGGCTACCAGGCCCGTAAAATATACAGATACAAAATATGGTTAATAGTGACTCAATAAAATGATAATACCTACAAGGTACGAGCAGGATTCACACAGGAAGTTGACGAGAATGGTCCAAGATCGCAATCCCATATCTTGTTGCAATAAAACTCAAGATATGGAAGTAAAAGCTCATTAGGTCATTAAGCAGATATGCAAGGATAAACAAAAATTGAGCCCTCTTAGTAAGATAACACATTAAATAAAGCATTAGATGGTTTACAAAGGCATATAACATAATCCATGTAAAGACACATCGTAGTAATGAACCAATAATCAACAATACTAAATGTACATGCCGTAATGCACAAGTCTATTTAAGGTGCAGTAAACTCCCTGTAATAAAAGTAATTTTGTTGACATGCATTTACATGCTAAGAATTTCAGACAAAACACATTTTTACTCTCTCCATATTGTGTGAAAATTTCCAAAAAAGGGAACTCATTGTTTGTTTCACATATTTATATTGTTTAGAAATAGTGAATACCCACTTTGCTGTATGAAATCATATAGTCTAATTTACTTCAACATCAGTCAGATTTATCTAAGAATCAGATCCTCAAAGGGAAATGGAAAGGAGACTTACCAGCACACCCTTTCTAACATTCCCAAGTTGACCCCGATATTTAGAAATGCTGCAAAAGATATGGAATTTTTATTTTAACCAAATATTATTCAAAGGAAATCAGTGTTATGCTCATCAATGAAATGGTTTATCCGCATGTCAGTACAACAAATTAGATATTCAGTCCTGACAGCAGGCCATATTAGCATGCTTACTACATATGCAAACAGAAATCTGGTTGATACGTAATATCAGATGTTCTCTCCTATAAGCATGCAGTCCAATAAATGATCTTAGGATTTATTCATAAAGATTAAAATTTGTATGACCATAGATATCACTAGATTGGTTATGGTTGAGTATCTCGAGCAAAATCATTTATGTTTGATTATTTGTATTTGATGTTTTGACAAGAATAGGGTACGGGTGGCAAAATCTGACCCAGGCCTGCCAACTTGCAGGAACCCACCCACCATATGTGGGTTTGGGTGAAGCTTTTTCCTACTCAGTCAATTCCAAGTCAACCCAAAATCAACCGGATTATAAATGGGTGGGTTTGGGTTTAAACCCTGACCTGGTAGGTTACCCAAGTTGATTCAATTAGGAACCAGCCACTTCCAAATCCAATATGATTGATAGTTCTCTGATTTTTTTCATGTGGTTTTTTATTTTCAAAAAAAAGTGAAGTAATAAATAAGATGAGACAAGGCATTTTAGGATATGAGATTGCATTTTAGCCAGTTTATCATTAATTAAATTAATTTATAACTTTGTGTAGATGTAATAAGTGTATGTATGTATAATTAAATTTAAGTTATTGTGATGAGGATGATATATTTAAAATTAAATTTGATGGTGATGTTTCTGACCTTTAATTACCATGTTTTACTATAATTTCTAGTTTTATTTATTATGACAAGTGAAAATTTAAATGGGTTGGTAGTTGGTTATGGGTTTATACAAAATCAATGGTTCAGTATGGGTTTACATTTTTCAACCTAATTATAGTGGGTTGGTTATGGGTTAAGAGTTTTTTGACCAAACCGGACCTGACCTGATGCACTGTCACCCCTAGAGCAGGCTGCTGGGTTTCTGCTGTGTCAATGCTGCTTGGATTTTCAAGTTTATCAAAATTCTCCCCCTTAATTTTATCATTTTGATGGATGTCAGTGTGAACATCGTTGAGGCTGGTGTATAAGGACGGTAATGTTTTTTGCTCAACTGCTGAGAGCTGATGGGTCTAACCATCTTAAGGTTGTGGTGACAATGAAAGCCTCTTCAAATATGGCAACTCTTCATTTTACAAATGAAATAATTTGTTCATTACCTCCTTTCCATTTCCAAAACAATTTCGTGCTCTAGTTATGTTGTAAAGTTGGTGATCCTTGGTAAGAAGAGCTTTTTACAGCTTGAATCTCAGGACCTTAGAGCTTATTGTCTCAGGATTAAACATGACTAATGGATTATTGAAATTATGCATTAAGGACAACTACATGTCGGGGACCGCATTAATTAACTGCTAAAAGGTAATAAAGGATCGGATAACTATCAGGTCATATCCCATTCTTTCTGTCTAGATTATATATTTATGCCAGCTTTTCATTTGTTCCCTCTTCTATTTTCAATAAGCCATATCTATGGTTATGATTTTTACAAGTTCTACCTCTACCACTAAGTTATATTGCCTATTTATTTTTCATCAAGACCTAGTCAAGGTGCATATGCACTAACATATTCAAAAAAACCCTCCCTTATCACTTATTTCATTACTGAACTCCCACTGAATTTTTACCTCTGGAATTTACATATGTATATATTCTCTTACTAACATCCCTGTTTCACATATAGCATTTTCTCTTCAACTTAATTATGACCTATAATGGACATTTATATTGTTGTATAGGATGACAAGATCCATATAAGCAATCAATATGCTCAACATGTTATAAGAAATAAGATAAATAAAAAGGTTTAGTCAAAAATATCATATCTACTGCAAAATCCATACATACATAAAAAAGCACGGTGCATGAATCCAGTGCCACGAGTGTCACTGCTAAACACACTTCTGTAGCCAACTAAGCCCCTGTTCAAAGAAGAAAATAAAAGTAACTAAACAAAAAGTTTCACCATTGATGTCATTATCCGTAAAAAGACTGAAGGAGGGCTTCACCAGGTTAATTTCTTCACTTCTAATATTATCAAGTGCTTAAAGTGGCAAGAAAAGCAGAACTTTGGATAGAATAACCAATTACAGTGATATTATAATCATGTTAGAAAGAAAATAAATGCACATGAAGTTACATGTTTGTGGTGGTCTTGAAGGAATGTACAGTCAGAAGTCTACTATAGGGTATACACATGTATTTCTCAAAATTACATATGCTTTAGATGAATATAACTACAGTTCTTTTCTCATGGAAGCGCTCGCCTATACATAAATACGAAATGACATCTTAACTGATTTTGAATCCTTGTTAATGATAGATCATGCAGCTAAGATTCATAGCTATAGAGCTCATATGTTGATGCCATATTAAGTTTCGCCTCAACTTTCAATCTTGCATTCTATCATGACAGTATCATTTGATGATGATTCAAATTGGAATCAAGTGAGTGACAAATCAGGTGCTGGTGCCCTGCCAGCCTGGCATGACTTGGCACCTACCATGCTTGGCATGCAGTGGCACAGCAACATGCCAGCACTGATATGTAGCTAGTACAGTGCCAGTGCAGCACGTCAGTGAGCCACCAGCATGGAGTGCACCTTTCCTTATCAACATGCTGATTGGCGCTTCAATCCATTGTTTTAATTCTTTCTACTGTACATTAAAAGAAATATCTTAATGCGACCAATCATCTAAGAAGCAACAGCTACATAGATAAATATATGCAGCAAAGGAGATACATAAAGGAAGTGCCACAATTAGGAACAAACCACAAAATGAGCGTGCATGAAGATCAAGCATGCATGAAGAAGATGGTGTCTTGAGTTATCTATGACTATGTCATTTTAGCAACAAGATTTTGTTATATAAAAATCATTTCAGTACATTTCTTAAAATTCAAATATGTAGATCTTGTTTGTTGGGCAAAGTCATTGCACTAGTTCCATATGATGTGAAAAAGGGTAGAGGTGCTCAATTCTGGAAGCATAAAATGGCAGATGATCAGAATAAACAGAGTAGACAAACCTCATCCCATCAATTTTAGGTTTTCCTACATAAATCAGGTTCAGATACACCGAAGTTTGAGAACATGCTACAACTCACTCTCAAATCTCAACTTTCCATTAATGTTTTTTAACAGCACCAAATTCCTGAAGAATACAATTTTAAGCAAAAGCAGAACATACAATGAAATCTGGAAGGCCCATAGCCACATAAAGAGAACTATATTGCATAGCGGTATAGAGAAGGAAACATGCAAACTTAGTCAACATGTTCCCCAGGAAATGATAGGCAAAAGAACAAATGAAAAGAATCATGACATAAAAGAAATTCTTATCAGAATAAAGAGAGAGATACTGCACCAGAAAATTAAATTATGAATAAACAAGACCTTGATCCAAAACAGCTGAACAGACTTTGTTTTCCCCATCTCGATTGTCAAAAAATTCTTAGATTGAAATAGTTAGCCAGAGGTCATTGTCACTAACCTAGATGGGCATGTCAAAGACATTCTAGTCCTTCCAATGCTCCCTGGAACAGGACCCATGTCAATCACCTCACCCCGCCTATGTGAAAGGGCTTCCATGACAAGGCCCACGTGCTCTTCATTCACCTGTAATTTTCAACCTATTGATGAGCCCATAATCCATTGAGGGTAAAAAGGGATTGCAGAATTAATACAAACTTTTCTGTACCTCAATTGTTACTTCTTCTATAGGCTCTAGCTTTTCACTATTCTCAGTTTTATACCTGCCACCATGAAAGGAAACCATCATTACTTTATCTAAGAAAATCAGTAAAATAATAATCGATAGCCAAGAAAATTACAAAGTATCTGAAGTAAGCAGCTTGTACTTGCATAGAAAAAGTCAGATATTGCCAATTTTTCATGCAACAAAAAGATGTTGGCATGTAGAGGGATAAAAATGGTGACTGCATGTGTGCACAGGCCATCATGCTTAGATGCATGAACAAAGTTTCCAAAATTTAAACAGAAGTTACATCTCTGAGGAGTCATGATTGTTAGAGATACAATATGTTCCAGAACAGGGAATCAATATCATATCATTTCAGATTAGAAACAACATGAGGTCACATATTTGAAGCAAACTTAATTATCAATATGGGCAAATATATATTATTGAATATATTTAGGTGATGAGAGAATTCAGGTGGTTCCTTCGAAATGACATATACACATCTTAAATTATTGTTCCTTCGAAATGACATATACACATCTTAAATTATTCCAAGTGTTAGAAATAATGCCTAGATTTGTACATCCATTATACGGAACATATAAGTCAAATACGCCAGTGCATTCGGTCATGATTTTATGAATATTTATATGAATTATATATTAAAATATGCACAAAAGTTGTGCAAAAGTGACCTCATTGTGGCTCATATAAGGTTTTCAATGGCAGATGGATGGCTAGACCTACAAATGAAGTGTACACCTTTTCAATATATTCTAGCCCAGAATCACAACCCAAGGAAATTTGCAAAGAAAACTTTGAAGACCTCAGAAAAATCTGCTCATCCAGTGCTGAACTCCAGTACTGGATTTGAGTCATCATGACCTCCTAGTTGTTATACCCTTGCCAGTCTCACACAAGATATCTTTTCTGAACTCAGGTTACTACTCAGCAGCTGGTCAGCAAAATTCATTGGATGGAAATAATAGCACTTAGGTTGCTTAATGGTGCAAGATGAATTATCTAAAACATTTCGTTGTGATGGCTTTATACAACCCTTTTACTGCAATGTGAACAGTGCATGTAGTTATATCCAGTCGCTTCCCTAGCCAGTCTTGAAACTCTAGTTCCTTACCAAAGGTCATCAACCCACCTTTTCTTCCCCTCAAGGATTCAAATCTTTAGGATTATATTAGATTGATGGTCAACCAGACAATGTGAATGGTATGCCCCAATACAACTCATTAGCACAAACAAAGGAATAAATAAAAGAAGTGTAGAGAAGGGTTCAATACACCTCAATACAGCAAAATTCAGGCCCAGTTTGCTATGGTAGGTACACAGCAGCTCATGGGTGGTGTAGACCGTATTGGCAAGTATAGATACACAAACATCTCAATCCTTGCTTCTCTTGGGAATTAAAACACTTTTTCTTCCTATGTTGAGTTATCACACTCCATTCTATCTAAACCAATCTGATTCAACTGTCTTTTACCTGTGTAACCTTTTCCCCACTTCCAAATTCTTAACATCCACAATCTCACACGTTCACCAAATATGAAGCATATAAGTTGCATTTTTATGGTGTTTTGTTCTTGCACATATAGAGATTTTTGATGCTTGTAGTTTTTAATTTCTTGATTTAGCTCTCTGAATATTGTCCTTTTAGGATGTGTGACTTCAAACTCTGCCCTTTTAGCCCATCCGAAAGCTTTCAGGCTAACTTAGCTTTTTCTTCTGCCTGGGGAAGGGTTCCATTTTTTCCTATTTATTATTTTTTTTAGCTTCTATTTTATACAATACCTCTTCAGTTTTGGGGATGCCAAAATTTTCTTCATAGTAACAAGGCTTTGCTATCCAAGCATCCTCTCAGTCAGTCTATCCTTTGGTTTCTTTAATTAGGCAATGTAAATGTATTGTCCTTAGAATTTTGTATCTCAGCCACATCTAGCACATAATTTTATCTTGTTTCCCAATTCAATTATTTTCTCCATTTGAATGGTTTAGCCAGCTGGTTCTCCAATTACTTCTCAAGCCTTTAGTATTAGTCTTTGATTCACACCATCTTGACCAGGTCATATTATCTCTTCACATGTTAGATATCACAATATTTTTAACATATTCCCAGCCAAGAATGCTCTTCAAACCTTAAAGATATGATCTTGCTACAACCTTCTTTCACTCTTCTAGCCTACACATTTGGGTTATCCTTAAATCAACATAGTAACTTTCAACCAGGGATCATGTCTTCATACTTGGTGATCTTGCTTAACTCGGGCTTTCTTCATTCTCTCAACAGATAATATGCCACTCAATTATTGCCATTTTAATTTTCATCATATTTTGCATTAATGACTCAACCTATTATGTGACGTGAGTGGCCCATTCATTTTATTGCTTAATGTCCTGCATAACTCCCGATTAGTTCTTTCATAGAACATCTTGCACCTCATTACAGTTAGTCTCACACATGATTATAGGTAATAAATGTGACTAGTCTTTGTTTCAGCTTTTGCATCAAGCTTTCCTCACTCTCATTTCTCAATATTTACTTTTTTCATGCTGTTAATTTTAGCTATTTTAGAATTAGACCCAACTTTACTGTCTCTAACTCATTTGCCTGGTAGATGTGATGATACAAAATCATCACTTTTGTTCACCAGTAAACATGGACTGTGTGTTTAACTATTTACCACTGCATCCATCCCTCCACCGCCTCATTATTCATGTAGCTTCATAACTACACTTGCCTCCTCCCATTGAAATATCTGCCTTCAGACTCAATCACTTCGTGGTTGTGCATCTCATGCATTGGGCGTCCCTTCACCCTTAAAGGCAATGCCTCCTGTCAAAGCAAGAATTCTAGAGGTATGACAATTAAATTCATCATTCTGTAATCTATTTCCGGTAATCTCTAGTGATGTCAAAATGACTGACTGGTAGGCTTCATGTTGTATTCTTCCAGACTAGGACATCAGGTATGGCTACTCTCTCTCTCTCTCTCTCTCTCACACACACACACACATGCATGCACCCAAACCGGCATCAAGTATATTTTTCCAGCTCCAAACTACATATAGTTGGCTTTACATACTAATAAAAATCACGATCACATCAGCTCTACATGTTCTATTAACAATATAAAAAGAAGCAACAATATAGAAGTGTATAAGGCAATAAAGCTACCAGAAGAAATAAAAGGAAGAGGAACAATGAAGAAAAGGTACCATTACATTGCAATACTATTAAACTTACATGACTCTTGGGGGTGAAACAGAGAGTTCAAAACCCTCACGCCTCATGTTTTCAATCAATATACCTGAAGTTTCACAAAAGATATGGCATATGCACCATGTTACATAAGGATAATCCAGATTAAAGCAAAACTTTCTATAAAAACATGATAAGCAAAACTCTTTATAAAAAGTGATCTCTCTTTATAAAAGATGGTTAGCAAAAAGGAAATAAAACAAAGTTAAATGTCACATTTATTATTTAAAAAAAAAAGATACAGACCCAACTGAAGCTCGCCCCTCCCTTGAACTTCATATGAATCTGATAATGGTCCAGGAAGAACATTGATAGCAAGATTTGTTTCTGCCTCTGCTATGAGACGATCACCTATTTTTCCTCCAGTCAACTGCAAATTGTGACATTCACAAGGATGAGACAAGGATAACAGACGAATTAGAGAAAGAATACCAAGGATAGTTAAGACCTGCATCAGCGATATAAGAAGAAAATTTACCATATTAGAAGTGGATACAGTAATCAAGAATATATTCAATTGACTAAAACATATTCTTTATGAATGTGTGTGTGTAGAGATAGACTTGGCTACATTCAAATGTAGCCAGCCTAGATTTAATCACTCCCTCACCTTTGGATGTACACAACTTACGAATCCTAAAGATGAAAAAGTAAAAAAAATGAGGTGGCTCCAGGATCCATATAGATCTAAAGGTAGGAAAGGAAACTAGATCCTGAACTTGGCTACATTCGAAATAGCTAAGTCTGCCTATATGTGCGTGTGTAGAAAAATTGAACATGGTATCAAAAGTAAAGGTTATATAAGCCACTGAATACATCAAAACAAAATCAGATAAAATACAAATGAGTAATCAACAAAGTCAAATCTAGAATCTTTAGATTTAAGTTTGTTTAAAAAAGGTTATTTATATCAATGACATATTCTAATGCCATAACCATATGCCTTTATGATGCTATAGCACTATCCGCTTCTCTCCATATTTATCTAAAATCCCTCCTTTGTCCCAAACCCTAAACCATCACCTCCGTCCCCATTCTCCAATCTCATACACTAGCCACATAGAAGGCAACCTCTATCAAATAAGCCATCTTCCTCCATGCCTCTATCACTACTGGATTTTACATACCTCCATCCTCTACATGACTCCCCACCCCACTATCTCCCTCTTTTGTCACAGCTAGAATAAAGGGTTTTGACTCATGCCCTAGTTATGGCTAAGCTGAGCTGGTTAGGTCTCTTGCTTGGAATTTCCGATCTTGTCAGGCTCAGGCCAGCATGTTGGCCCTCACCACTGAGCTTAGGTCTGGCTTGTTAAGTGTCCAGATCTGGTGTGCAAAGATGATTCCATAATTTCATTGTACAACTAGCCAGTTCTCCAACCTTATGACCTCAATTAGTTGTCCTCATAATCCTATATCCTATAAATACAATGATACAAAAAACCATTTTATCATGGTTTCATGTCCCGATGGGACATCTCATGAGATGTCAGGATGGATTACCATCCTAAGTGTCGGGACAAGACTATCCCGTCATCATTTCAACGTCTTAGTAGGTGCCTTTTAGGACATCTCTCATCCCAAGTGTCAGAACAAGGCAAGATGACAGTGGTGCCCTATAGAAAAACCAGAACAGCCCTATCCCACCCGATTTAAAACCTTGCATTTTATAACTCTAAGTTTACAGTAGGAACTGTCTGCATACATTGGATCACAAGACTGCACTCCAAACTTTTTTTGTGAATGCCCAAATCCCAATAAATTGACACCTACTCCATGTTAGACCAAACTATCTACATACCTTGGAGTTGTGATGGTGCAAAATTCATCACAATGAACAGATATTGAATTTTTCTTTTTTAGTTGGCTTCATTCAGTGACCATTTAGTCACTAAGTCAATTCCCAAAACATGCATCAATATAAGATATTCATTTATTACACACTGTTCCTTTGAGAGACTGCACCTTAAATTCAAAAGAAAGCCATGCAGCATAGTAAGCAAACAATGAAAACTATTTGCAAGTCCCCATGAAGTGTCACAACAACCAAGCATATCTATCAAAAACAATGACAGGGCTAACTCAGATTGAGCAACTTAGCAAATGTAAGCTCATGCAGAGAACTAATGCTTTCAAATATATGATGTTGTCTGGAAATAAAAGCTGAAAGAACACAAAGTTAAAACAATTGCATCAGGAGATTGAATTGCCCATAACACATACATCAAGGATAAAAACTAAATAAAGATTATGTGCCAACCATATGTGCTAATTGATTGACATATGCTACTTACATGGATCCCATCACGACCACCCAGCGGAGAATCATTGACACCAAAAGTCATAGAAATTGTTGGAGGATCTAACTCAACAGTCGGCAGTGCAGTCATGACCTGTGGTTGCAATCATCAGTCAGCACAATACTTTATATTTTTTTTTAAACCATGTTGAAGGTACAGGAAATAATCAGCACACTAATATGTAAAATATATACTGATAAGACATGATGACCCATTTCAATGCATCCACCGCAACCCATCCACAGCTAATGTGCCCATGCATGTGTAACATTATTATAATTTACAATGCTGAATTCAGATATTTGGAAAAAGGCTTGACAGATAGGTTATGGCAATAAGTAGATAATATCATGTCTGCGAAGTGATTTTCTAAAGCCATTGAGTCTGCCTCTTAATCTAAGGCAAACTGTCATGTCTCAAAAAGGTCTCGAAAGCATAGCTGCCTAATCTACCAAAATGCTTTCAAGATCCATAACATGCCACATATTCCATTCATGCCATCAAGAGAATCCCATGACAACAGAAACCCTTGTCAGAATAGCAATTCTTATAAGATGGCTATATTCTAACATAGCTAGGGCAAATCCTCTCCTCATATTATAATATTTTATGCATTTCAAGTGAACAAAATAATAGTTATAATGAAGAAGCAACTTCAACCATAGAACAAATAGCATTAGCAAAGATTTTCTTTTGAGAAACTTTCTAATGATTAAAATGGCAAAAAAAAAAACAGCGAAGAAATGCATAAATTTAATCTGTAGAAAGCTAGGTGACATATGTCTACCTCCACATTTGCCACAGTGTGACCAATTGACGGACTCATTAATCCAGCCATTGAAATTATATCTCCGGCCCCTGCATTGTCAATCACGACCATGCTAGTGCCCTTCTTTTTCATAAGCTTTGTGACCTACATTTTTGGGTAAATCACAAGCATGAGTGGCTTTAACTTGTTAAACATTACAAGTATTCTGAAACATGTGAGACACAACTGCAATGCCCTCCAAAATACCCTAAATATACATAATGGCATCAAACCTTTCCTTCCTCAATTTTCTCAACTCCATTATCTGTGTGACGAAGACCATGTATTTTGTCTCCAATACGAAGAACTCCAGATGATATGCGCCCTGTCAATATTCTTCCAAGATAAAAATCACGCTCCATCATGGAAACCTGCAAGATACTATAATCATGTCTTTTGAGGTTCAAATTAAAAAGGAAAATGAAAGCAAAGAGTGCCATCAGAATAAAAAGGCCGGGATCCCCACAACTGCATGCTTATTAAGATACACAAATGATTTCTCCAATAGCTGCAACCCAATTTCGCTTAAGGTTAAAAGTTATTAAAGATTGATAAAGCTAGAATATATAGGAGAGGTACTTGCACTGCAAAATCAATCATGTCCATGTTACAAAAATAATTTCTGGAACTTTTCATTAACAAGGACAAAAAAAAAAAAGTTTAAACCTAATCTAAGAGAACAGCATATTAGTAGATAAGCTGAAATACTGCTGACCGTAATCAAAGAACTTCCCCTTATTGGCAAGCTTAACTAAGTGCCAATCATCTTACGTATAACTTTTACACCTATTGCAAGTCAAAAATCAAAGATAAAGGATTGCAGCTCAATATCTCATATTTCAAATCTCTCCAACATAAAACTAAACAAAGAAGTCATGAACAGGAACAAATAAGAGTGAAAGAAATAGCGAAAGTGTATGTCATCAAAGGCTAAACAATCTTGTTTTATAAAAACAATTGATATGAAACAAACAAAGAAATAAAAATAAAGAATATAGCAAATTTAAAAATAACAACAGCACATTGGTACTCACCAGCATTTGGAAAGGAGCTTCAAGGCTCGCCAATGGTGGAGGAACATGTCTTATAATGGCATCAAGCAAAGGTGACATGTTCCTTGCATCATCGGCAGGATTTTTGGTAAATGTTGAGGAAGCCCATCCTTCTTTGGCAGACGCATAAAGAACTGGAAAATCTAGTTGTTCCTCTGTGAAACCAAACTTAATGGAAGTCATGAGGATTCAACGTTACATATAAGTGAATGATATATTCAGGCCATGCAAGATAAGTTAATATCACTTTGAAAATTTAAGCGCACCTGTGGCACCAAGATTTGCAAACAGATCAAACACCAAACTCTCAACTTCATTGCATGTCTCCTCAGAAACTGCAAAATGGTTAAGGGCAACAAAGTGATGAACAATTGCCAAAACAAAAAATGGATAACTAAATAATTAAATAAAATAAATGATGTCAAGCTCACCTCAACTATTAAAGAACAGGAGTTTATTCTTATGCCACTCCTTAACTAAAGGCTAACAGCAGAGTATGTGTGTGCGCACGCGCATGTGCGCGCACAAGGAGACACATGCATAGGAAGAGAGAGAATTCATGTGAAGGTCTTGTAGGAAGCACCTAGGTACCAAATATAGGATAATATCTAATTATCTAGGCTCTAAAGACAACTGAGAAGGTCTTAAATGTTTATATGGAGATATGCACTTCTTTTTTCTTTATTTGTTTGTGTTTGTGATGGGTTTGGGTTCGCAATCCAGTGGCAAGACGAGCAAACATATTGGGTGGGTCTTTTAGATGGAAAGATCGAAAGAAAGAAAGTTGATGCATTTGCCTCTTCCCATGTTTTTGAACTCTGTAAATGTCAATGTAATTTCCTACCAATTATGACTTCAATATCCTAGAATTTAATTTAAATTGGTTCAACCTTCTACATAGGTTCCCAAATAATTATTTACCAAGCTTGATGTGCATGCCAGGCCTACACAAAAATTCTAATCTCTCATGCAAAATCTTCAAAAAAAACTTCCTAGATAACACACTTCACCAGGTTAAAGCACGCAGCAGCAGGACAATGAATGAATGATGTTAGGCCACATGACTACCCAAGCCTGGTTTTGAGCTTAGAAGTGAAATTTCTTTCAAATCCTGGCCCAAGCTTGACCTGAATAAGTCCAATTGGACTAAAAGGCTTGGTCCAACATAAATTGGCTCCATTGACCCAAAATTCTTAGCCTCGCCCATCCAAAATAATAGAGCCTGACTCCAAAAACTACTGGTAGAAATCTAATATTGAATTCAGGCCAAGACAGAGTCTAGTTTTGGGTGCCGGCTTCAAGCCAAAAGTCGGGCTCGAGCTTCCAGCTGAACCCAGCATCAATATGAGCCTGCTCAAAATTTATTCAAGCACTTTCTAGGCTTGAGCCCAACACAAGAAGTCCTGGACTTGGCCCAAGGCCTGACCTAAGGCCAGCCCAACTTGACGGGCCTCAAGCTGACCTAGTCCCATTTCCAGCCCTAATTTAACTACCACAAAGAATTGTAAATTCCTCTCTCATGCAATACCAAGCTTCTAAGTTTCAAATTCAAGTATTTGACAGCATAAGAGATCAGGTTCCATGTGAGCTAGGCTCTATAAAGTTGTGCACTTGATTTTGCCCCATCCAAGTTTGGGATTTGTGGATTCTTTCTTTCCAAAAAGCTAAAGAGATAAGAGTTTATGAAATATATGAAACATAAAGAGACAAGTACTCCATCACCTATTATAACATGGCCCTTGATTGCCTTGGGCTATTTATCTTGATTGACAAAAATCATATAAAAAGGTCACTTGTAGAACTCTATGATAATCCTCTGTAACTTTAGCCATGTGATTGTATCCCTATTGCTTAGTATCCCTCCAAAATGCTATTGTTTGTTCCTAGGTTATCAAAAATCTGTTCGATTGTAAACATGCATGCACATGGCACGCACGTGCATACAAGCATGCAAAACAAATAAAGTTGTTCTGGTTATAGGGGTTTAACCTATACTGACAAAATAATGTTATTCCTAGAGGGAGGGAGGGCGCCCCGGGGGGGGGGGGGGGGGGGGGGGGGAGCGAGCATGCTTTTCAGAATAGCTCCATATTTTATCATTCAACTCCATTTATCCTTTGACCAAATGCAGATTTTATTGATTCTCACACCATTTACCAAGTATGTAACCCATCTTTGGATCCACATCCTAAACCCCCATCCTCTCAACTCCAATAAATAGATGTCATAAGATTGGCAATAGAATCTGACTTTGATTGTATAGAACTGGATGTGCATTGGTCCTCCCACAAACACAAGGGCAAAGAGAGTGAATACCCAATTCCCACATAAGATGCAGATAGCTAGATAGTGAAGATTAAGATTCGATTTTTCATTTACAGCAAACCCAACAACAAAGCTTAATCACTACATTACATGTAAAATTCAGAAACTTGACTCGATGCATACTCCCTCCCTCTCCCAACTACTTACACCCAATCACCCATATGAATGCACCTTCACCCACTCAAACTATTTTTTCTTATGTAATTTGCATCAGCATAGAGGATATAATCTGCCAAAAAGATATCTGCAAACTCCTTCTAAAGTGTCATATGATTCCTACAAAGAAGGCCTCTCACTCCCTTGGGCACCAAAAGTTTGACAATTCAATGTCCATCTTCCTTCAAGACAACAGTTATATGCAAATAGACGTAACAATAGAGTTTCAACTAATAGCAATTCACTATCTAATTAATGCACAATTTAGGACCATCAAATGTTGTCCACGACATATGATTGACTCCAATCTAGGTTCACTCCATGGCCCATCCATGTGATGAGAACGTGCTAGCCACTAAACCGATGCATCAAGAGTGCTTAGGCATGATAGGTGGCATGACACACCGAATGTCCTTCACTGCAATGTTACAATATTCTAAGCTGGAATTCCTCATGTTGAACCATATTTCATTGGTACACTTACTACATCCTAACCAGTCTTTTGAATAACGCTCTCTTAAAAAGAGAATCACACAAATTCAAAATTTTGGGTTCCACATGACGAGTCCAATTCCAACGATGATACCTCACATCACAAGGTTGAATGTGTAACTAATGTGCCCAAATCAAAAGGAAGTGTAAGATGTTAAAATCAATGCTGTCAAAGGTGTGCCTAAGGCCTTAGGCACAAGGCACCAAAGGTGAGGCACTTCTTATATCCTAAAGATGTGCCTAAGGTATAAGGCACACTTAAGGCAAGTTAGATATTTTTCTTATACCTTAAGTGATATGTCTTTATCTTAGCGCACATAAAATTGAAAAAAAAAATACTATTATTTGATTTGAGATGCAAGAGAAGTACACCTTTCTCCGTTAGTTATATTTATAATTTTTTTCTAAATCTATTATATTTATTAGACTATATTGATTTTATGATATACCATCCCATAAACAATTATTTTCTTTACCCTATAAAAAAAGCTAAAAATTAAAAGACGAAGAGATAAAACATCAAAAATTACGCTATCATATATAAAAGAAGAGAAAAATATCAAGAAAATATAAATTTCAGCTAGGAAAGAAGAGGCTTTCCATTGAGTTAATAACCTAAATATATTATTATTATTATTATTATTATTATTATTATAGGTTTTTCTATTATGTATTATAAATTTTACTTATATAAATTATTTTATTTATTTTAAAACTATGCGCCTCGCTTCGTTCAAGTGCATGTCTGTGCTTTGTGCCTTGCGCCTATGCCCTAAGAGCTCTTTACCCCTAGGTGCACCCAACTCCTTTAACGACACTGGTTAAATAAATGCCAAACTTATGAAAATCAGTGGTAGTTTCTATTAAGAAGAAATAGTAGCATGCATGTGTGTGTTGTTGTTTAACAATCGAAAAAAGAATTTCTTGCCCTTAAAAATCCATTCCCAATGATGAAATAGTCATAAGAGTGGGTAGAGAAGCTTTAATTTGGTGTCCTTTGGGCTCTATACATGGCCAAATATTGGTGAGGCTTGTTGTTTTGTATATACTAATAGGTTATCAAGGGCTTAAAGGTAAAACCCAATCTAACCAGGAACCTTTAGAGACGGTAGCAGTTGGGTAGGCTTCCATTACCATGCAATGTGATATAATGAGATGAGAAAAAGAAGATGTTGTTTAAATGAAAAATAAAAGAAAACCAAAAGACTCTTCCATTCCCTTCTTCTTTTTTTTGTTTTCATAACTGTCCTAAATTTGTGTAAGGAGAGATATTCTAAACAGCAGCTTTATCTTCTTGAAGACAATTTTCCTAAAACCTTTAGCAATCTCATGTCTTGAATGAGAAACCTTAAACATTGCAAATTAGATATGCTTTCTTCCAATATCTTAAAATTGCAAAGACGCAATGACTACATAACTTACGGACATATCCTATTCCAGTCCACTTCTTATGCTCTTATGGCATACACCTTCATAAAGCCACTGTGACTTCTAGTGAAGCCACAGTCCAACAATTGGTGATCGAGGCATTACTTGACACCCCATTACTTCTTCATATATCATGATGATATCATATCCAACATGAAATCCAAGTGAAGCATACCTGAAGGTCTGTCAACTTTATTCAGGAGGAGAATTGGATGCAGCCCATACTTCAATGCTTTTGCAAGAACAAACTTTGTTTGTGCAAGGGGGCCTTCCCCAGCATCAACAACTAAGACTGCTCCCTCAACCATTCCACAACTCGCTCGACCTATGTATGCATCAACATTATATATTAATAGCAACAACTTGCTAAGTTCAAGAAATACGTCATATCTGTATCCATAAGCAATTCAGAAGAGTTCAACGAGTTCACTTACTTCACCCCCAAAATCAGCATGGCCAGGGGTATCAACCATGTTGAGCTCAGTATCCTTCCAAGAAATTGACGTAACCTAGAAGGCATACATAAAGATAAAGAGTTATAATCAAAAGCAGATTACGTAGTTCCAATGATCAACACACAAGAAACAAGCTGTTTGATGAATTGACTGCACAACTAAATTTACTTAAAATTAGCAAGTTCTATTGGCATCATTCATAGAACTCAAAAACAAGATTCTCAGGCAAGAAATCTAAATTCCTCTGGTTCTAGGAAATCTAAAGAAGAAACTCGCTACTTCTCGAGAAACAAGCTGTTTGATGAATTGACTGAAGAACTAAATTTACTTAAAATTAGCGAATTCTATGGGCATCATTCATTGAACTCAAAAACAAGATTCTCGGCCAAGAAATCCAAATTCCTCCAGTTCTAGGAAATCTAAAGAAGAAACTCGCTACTTCTCAAGTGTTTGATGAATTGACTGAAGAACAAAATTTACTTAAAATCAGCGAATTCTATGGGCATCATTCATTGAACTCAAAAACAAGATTCCCAGCCAAGAAATCCAAATTCCTCCCGTTCCAGGAAATCTAAAGAAGAAACCCGCTACTTCTCAAGAACTGGCCCTAGGGGTCTTGCCTTGGAAGCGATGGTGATGCCCCGCTCGCGTTCGAGGCTGATGGAGTCGAGGGCTCGCTCGTAGGGGATGTCGGCGCCGCACTGGCGGAGGAGCCGGTCCATGAGGGTGGTCTTCCCATGGTCGACGTGGGCTATCACGGCGACGTTCCGGAGCTTGCCCGGGTCGAGCGAACTCCCGGTAGCAGCGGCGGCCGAGGCGGGGGCAGCGGCGGTGGAGAATCGGCGGAGGGGCGGTGGAGGGGAGTGGGAAAAGGTCCGGAAAGGGAAGGGGACAGGGGAGAGAAGGGCAGAGGGGAAGGAGAGGGTCCTGCGGCTAGCCGACCTGAGACCCCGGAGGAGGATGCCCGCCATTTTTGCCAACTTGCGGCGGCTGAGAGATCTCGCCCGAGCGGTTCGCCTTATGGTCGAGGGCATGACGATTTCGACTGCCCCTCAGGCCTTGGGCACTCGCCCGTCTGTGGGCTGGGGCGGCCCATCTTTCCGGTACTCAGCCCAGTCTAAACCGGGCGCAAGATTTCTGCTCCGGGGATGGCTGTTATTTTTGAAGAAGTCTTTGCGCACCAGAGCTCGCGCGCACCCGACCCAAATGATTAGATCGCCAATAATTGAAACCTTTTTTTTTCCTTAATGCACGCGCATATGCTACGCGCCGATCATCGAATATGATGCAGCATACATATGCATCACACATCAATCATCGAACATGATATAGCTTAGCAAAACTTTTCTATTATTTTTTTACTCATTTCTTGAGCCTATTTTATAATAAACAAATGGATAGATTTTAGCTTCATATCTTCGATCAGGTGCAATATGATGAGAGCATACATAACCTTGCACCCTAGAGCAACATGGATGGATTTCGGAGTAGTGTATATATTAGAACGATGCTATTCATGTGACAGAGAATGATGTGACTAATTTTTATAAATAATGATAATGTGATGCACCAAGGCAACAAGACTTTTTCGTTATTTTTTTTTTTTTTTTGCTCTTCCCAATTCCATTTTACAATGAATGAATGGATAGAGTTTAGCTCGGTATCCTCGAACAGGTGCAATATGACAAGGGCATACATATTCATGTGCAGGAGAGCAACATGGATGGATTTCGAAGTGGCATATCTATTAGAATGATGTTATTCATGTGATAGAGAATGATGTGACTAATTTTTATAAATAATGATAATGTGATATGCATCCAGTGCACCAAGACTTTTTTGTTTTTTTTTTTGGCTCATTTCCTAAACCTATTTTATGATGAATGAATGGATAGAGTTTAGCTCGGTGTCTTCGAATAAGTGCAATATGACGAGGGCATATATAACCATGCGTCGGAGAGAAATGTAGATGAATTTCAAAGTGACATATCTATTAGAACGACGCTATTCATGTGACAAAGAATGATATGACTGATCTTTACAAGTAATGATAATGTGACGTGCACCTAGTGCAGCAAGACTTTTTGTTATTTTTTTCTCGTTTCCCAAGCCTATTTTACGATGAATGAATGGATAGAGTTTAGCTTGGTATCTTCGAACATGTGCAAATGACAAGGGCATACATAACCATGGGCCAAGAGCAATATGGTTAGATTTTGGAGTGACATATCTATTAGAACGATGCTATTCATGTGACAGAGAATGATGCGATTAATCTTTATAAATAATGATAATATGGCGTGCATCTGGTGCAGCAAGACTTTTTTATTTTTTTTTTTATTTTTTGCTCATTTCCCAAGCCTATTTATAATGAATGAATGGATAGAGTTTAGCTCAGCATCTTTGAACAGGTGCAATATGATGAGGGCATACATAGCCATGCGCCAAAGAGCAACATGGATGGATTCTGGAGTGGCATATCTATTAGAATAATGCTATTCATGTGACAGAGAATGATACGATTAATCTTTATAAATAATGATAATATGACGTGCATTTGATGCAGCAAGACTTTTTTATTTTTTAATTTTTATTTTTTTGCTCATTTCCCAAGCCTATTTTATGATGAGTGAATGGATAGAGTTTAGCATCTTTGAACAGGTGCAATATGATGAGGGCATACATAGCCATGCGCCAAAGAGCAACATGGATGGATTCTGGAGTGGCATATCTATTAGAACAATGCTATTCATGTGACAAAGAATGATATGATTAATCTTTACAAATAATGATAATGTGACGGATCCTTCAATTGAGAACTTTCAAATTTTTATTTACGAAGCAAGCCTCGTGACAGATCATAAATGTGAAACATGGTATAGGTTGCTCCCGACTTGGCACTTCTCAATTTATAAATAGCGTGAGAGGCCATTGGATTTTTTTAGAGGAAAAGAAAACGCACGCACACGATCAAGGGTATCAGCTTGAACAAGAGTAGGTACCTCAAATGGAATACTACCATGAAAAGGATCCTATGTGTGTTTGAAGGTAGATGTGTATAAATACGTGCGTGCGTACGGAATACGGAATTGATATAGAATGGGAGAGCTTTTGGTCGAAATTATCACGAGTTAGTGGACGATTAGTGATCAAAGTAGAAGGGAGTTTCTGGTATGTTGTGTTGAACTATAGTTGTTGAGACCCCTAGAAGTCACGTCTTTGAATGCTAAACTATGCAGAGAGCCAAGCCAGGCTAGATCGACGGTAAAATGGCTAACCCAAGCCATTAGGTTGTGTCGGGCTTTGTTCAAACCTAGGTTAAGTGATGCTAAACCAAGCTGTTTTTATGGGAATCTTTCAAGGTCCCAGTCTAACCCACATCTTTTATGAAAAAAATAATGAAGTGCATCAAGTAATAATTCAACAAACCTTTAGTATTAGGCAGGCTTATTTCTCGAGCATTTGGAATTTTAGATCTTGATCCGAACCCAATACTTTGTATGTATAATTATATAAACACATAGGTATGTGTTTCTTAGATTGGCTCAAGCTAGGTTAGGTCCTTTTTTATTTTTTATTTTTATTTTTAAGTTTAGGCTCGGTTCTCAATTTGAATGGAGCCTATAATTAGAGCCAGCATAAAAAGGTTTTGCTGCATAATCCTCTAGTGCAGCAAGCATCCATCTATTGTGCAGATTGACTGCTTACACGTGCCGGCCCATATGCAGTAACCCAATGAGCCTTATCATGCACTGCATGTGCGTTGGCAC
Source organism: Calamus simplicifolius (assembly GCA_900491605.1). Taxonomy (NCBI): domain Eukaryota; kingdom Viridiplantae; phylum Streptophyta; class Magnoliopsida; order Arecales; family Arecaceae; genus Calamus; species Calamus simplicifolius. The sequence goes on along the minus strand of UESW01002842.1, from coordinate 105,969 downwards.
ATATGGACGGTCAATCCATGCATGCTCATTTGCTACATCAAAAGTGCTGCGGTAAATCTTTTTTGAACCAACATAGGTTTATGGGCCAAAAATCTTGACCCAAGCTCTAAAATTTTCAGGATTGAGCTCAGACTCATCTATACCTTTCCTTGTTTATAAAGCATTGAGCTAGATTTGAACAATCTTGAGCTAAAATTTGCTACTTATAGATGATAGTTAAAAAAAAAAAATTCTAAATTACAAAATGCAAGCTATCCCCCGAACCAACAATATAAGCCCTGGCCAAATAGTGTAGAGACATCAATGTTATTAGTATTTACTAAGATTTGTTTAACTATCTTATTGCCATTATAAACATTTATATTAGAAATAAAAGTCATGATTTATCAATTTTTTTATTCATTAGATAAAAAATATTTTTTAAAATTCACATTACAAGAAAATAGTAAAATAATGATAAAAAAATAGTGATGAAAATTTTTTGTCACTAAATTATGATGGTTTAATAATAAAATAGTGACGAATTACTTTATTCGTCACTAAACCGTCACTAAATTAGTGACGAACAAACTAATATGTCACTAATTTAGTGACGGATAAGATCATCCCTCACTAATTTAGTAACGGATGATCTATATCTGTCACTAAACTATCACTAAATTAGTGACGGACAAACCAAACTGTCACTAATTTAGTGACAAATTTTTCTTCCATCACTAATTTAGCGATGAATTACTCTATTCGTCACTAAAACCGTTACTAATTTAGTGATGGATAAACTAATTTATCACTAATTTAGTGACGACAAGGTCATCTGTCACTAATTTAGTGATGGATTGGTATGTTCATCACTAAATTAGTGACGAATTACCCTTTCGTCACTAATTTAATGATGGATGACCTATATTTGTCACTAAATCATCACTAAATTAGTGATGGATTACTTTATTCGTCACTAAATCATCACTAAAATAGTGACGAACAAACCAATTCATCACTAATTTAGTGACGGATAAGGTCATCTGTCACTAATTTAGTGACAGATTGGTATGTCATCACTAAATTAGTGACGAATTACCTTTCCGTCACTAATTAGTGATCCGTCACTAAACCATCACTAAATTAGTGAAAAAAAAATTAAATCATCACTAATTTAGTAACGGATTATTCTTTCATCATTAATTTAGTGACGGACAAGGTCATCTGTTACTAATTTAGTAACGGATTACTTTATTCGTCACTAAATTAGTAACGAATAAACCAAAACATTGCTAATTTATTGATAAATTGCCTTTTCGTCGCTAATTTAGTGACGAACAAAGTCATTCGTCACTAATTTAGTGATAAAAGGGCAATTCATCATTAAATTAGTGACTGTAACCTATATCTATCACTAAACTGAACAAACCAATCCATCACTAATTTAGTGATGAACAAAGCAATCCATCACTAATTTAGTGATGAATTGTCTTGTTTGTCACTAAATTAGTGACGAAAGGGCAATCCATCACTGCATTAGTGATGGATGACCTTGTTCGTCACTAAATTAGTGACGGTTTAGTGACGGATATAGATCATCGGTCACTAAATATATAATTATTTATTTATTTGATATCAAATTATTTTTAAAATATTATTGACTTCCTCCCGTGTAACCCCATGACCATTTTTAAAATATTTTAAAAATATTATTGATGTTGAATTATAAATATATATAATTTTAAAATATTATTTTTAAAATTCAATGAAGAGGTTTTGACTTCCTCTCGTGCGTTTAAAAACCGAAACAATGGTTCTCCCACCCCACTCGTTAACTTTAAAAATCATAATAAGTCCCAAATTTGTGCGATTACTCTCGTTTTCATCGAAGCTCATTTCCACTATAGAGACTCTCGATTCAAACTAGAGAGAAGCCATGACGAGCTTAATATGAAGAGGGTCTGTTCAAATTTTTCACAGTAAGAGGCGGGGATGTTGTGGCCCAGAGATCATCAGGTTATTTTCACAGCTCTGTTCAATTTTTTTAAGTTTTACCACTTTTCCTGTTGAACTGAGCTTATTCTTATATCACCGCACGTGAATCCCCCCAAGACTTCATGATCATTATTATATTATGATTTAACCAGTTTATGTCACTAGGAATTTCTCACCCTGTGAAGGCATTAGATACTGTGCAATTGTGTTTCCCATTTGTGCTGTGGTTTTTAGCCCACAGAGCAAAGGCTGGACTAGAATTTTAAGCCCACTGGAAACAAAACTTTGGGAACTAACAGTAAGTAATCAAAGATTTAACCATCGAACCCTATTAAGAAGTGCCAAATATTGAATATATTGACCCCTACAAGGTTATAGGTCTTTTTTTTTTTTTTTTCTTCGGAAGCGTCCTCGTAGGAGTCCGGCCTTAGCGCACCAACGCTAAGTCAGCCTCACCAGATTGCGCATGCAAAAACACCACACACAACCAAACACTCGACACCAAGAACACAGCTATCTATGGAAAAACTCCCAACCCCTTTTATTAATAATAACAAAGAGGATTACAAGATGATGGAACTCACAAACTCCCTTACCCTGCCTTAGGCTACAAAGCACTCACCCGCAGCCCGTTGAACACCTCCTTCCTCCTCACGCTCGATCCGCAAAGTGGATGAAGAAGACTTGAACCCTTTCTCTCGGATTCTTCGAATTACCCCATTGATGACCGAGGTTCTCCTTAAATAGACGCCGGCTCCCTTGCCTTTGATGGTAATCCACGCCATAGATGGAAGGTTAGGAAGATAAGGTAAGATCTCTTTAAATCTCTCCCTTACCCGATCGGTTGTTGTTTGAGATAGAAGGCTAGGAGGATAAGGTAAGATTTCCCTTAATCTCTCCTTAAATCTTGCTGACCAGTTGCCAACTCTCCCGCCTTCCTAATTGGAAATCCGCCAGCCTGGCGCTCGCGCTGCGCTCCCACCATCCGCTCGGTCCTCCTCAAATCTGGGCGCAGATCTGCACCCGGCTTTGTCGCTCGCCAGCTCGCCTTCCTCAAATCTGGGCGCATAATCTGTGCCCGGATTTGACGCTACCCAGCTTGCCCGCCAGCCGGGTTGAGCGCACGCCGGCTGACCTCCTGCCAGCCCGAGCGCCCATCCATGCTCCAGGGTCCGCACATTGGGTTAGTCTCCTGCCATCCCGTGCGCAATGCGCCAATCGCCATGTCGCCTAAGCGGAAGATCCGCTCAGCGTAGGACATCCTCCGGTCTTGGCCCTTACTCGCCATGCTGAAATCCGGCGTGCTTGATGCTAAGTCCCCGCGTGCCGTCGCGTCTGGGAATGGACATGCATCTGGCCATGGCGCGCCGCTCGCCATCCTTTCTCGCCGCTGCGCCTCGCTGAAATGGAGCTCGTCAACCTCACGCGCTCCATGGTTGGCTATGCGCATCCCGTCGCACCGTCAGCGTCCAACCTCGCAAGCCCTCGGAAGCTTGCTTTGCCCGTGCCTGCGCGCGCGGGGGCTGCGCCATGGCCCTCCTGGCCATGCGCCTTACTAGGGCAGTGACAATCCTCCCCCACCTGAAGGCGCCGACGTTCCCGTTGCGCTCTCCCACAAGTAGGCCTGAATTTCTTCTTTGAACTGCCAAAGTTCATCTGCCCGCCTCCAGGTGGCATCGGTTGTATCCTCTCCATGCCACTGAACCAAGTACTCTGTGTACTGGGGTCCCTAACTCGTGCCTACCTTCCTGTCCGCTAGGATCCTCTTGATTTTCCTTGCAAACCTTGGTCGGATGGCAAGGCGCAGCCTGCCAGGCACCTCTATCTCATCTGGCGTCAAGTCTCCATGGTAGGGTTTTAGAAAGCTGACATGGAAGACTGGGTGGATCTTCAATCTTGCCGGTAGTGCTAGCTTGTAGGCCACCTCTCCCACACGCCTGATAACCTTGAATGGGCCATCGTACCTTGGTAGAAGAGCCTTGTGAAACTTGCATTTTGTAGACTTTCTTATAAGGTATGGCATGATCTTCAGCATCACCAAATCCCCAACTTGGAACTCCACTTGTCGCCGATGCGCGTCGCGCGCATCTTCATCTGCATGGCCGCTCGCACGAGGCTGTCGCGCACCTTAGCAATGCGCTCGGTCCTGTCCCGCGCGAAGAGATGTGCCGCGGGGCACGGTCCGTCATAAGAGCGTGCCACCTCTAAGGGTGTCCTAGGCTGATAGCCTAGACATAATTCAGCTGGACTTTCATCTGTTGCTGAAGAACGGTTGAGATTATAAGAAAACTGTGCCGCATCCAACAACTCCAGCCAATTGCGCTGACTCGCGGTCACAAAGTGCCGCAAGTATTCCTCGAGCAAGGCGTTCACCCTTTCGGTTTGGCCGTCGTCTGGGGGTGATACGCCGTGGAGAACTTCAAATCTGTGCCCACAATTTGAAAAAGAGTGGTCCAGAATTTACCCATGAAACGGACGTCACGGTCGCTGATGATATCGCCTGGTAAGCCGAAGTACTTGACGACATTGGCGAAGAACAGCACCGCACACATCTCAGCTGTGCATGTCTCGGGTACTGCCATAAAAATAGCATACTTCGAGAACCTGTCGACCACCACAAAGACTGCTCGCTTGCCATCCACCTTAGGGAACCCCATGATGAAGTCCATCGAGACAGACGCCCACGATCGAGTCGGGACTGGCAAAGGCTGCAGTAGTCCCGCCGGCCGCTTACGCTCCACTTTGTCCATCTGGCATGTCAAACAGCTGCGCACATATGCTTCCACGTCTCTCCACATCTTTGGCCAGTAGAAGTCTCGAGATAGAAGAGCGTACATCCGTTCCATGCCCGGATGTCCCGCCCACTTTGAGTCATGGGACTCTTTCAGAAGGTCGCGCCAGGGCTTCATTCCTTGGCACAACCAGCCTGCCTCCCTTTGCGTGGAGCAGACCATCCTGGATCCAGAAGCGCCTCACCACGCCGCTCGATGTGTCGCGCATCAGCCTCGCATACTCCGTGTTCGTCTGGGCTGCCTCTCGGGCACGATCGCTGATGCTCGCCTGGATAGTGGCCACAGCAGCCACATACTCCTGCACAACTTGGCGGCTGAGGGCGTCGGCCACCTGATTTTGACGTCCGGGCGATGCTCCCAATCGAAGTCGAACTCCGCCAAATACTCCTGCCATCGAGCTTGCTTCGGTGTTAGCTTGCGCTGAGTTTTGAAGTAGGTATTGGCGACGTTGTCGGTGATGATTTTGAACTTAGTCCCCAACAGATAATGGCGCCATACCTCCAAGCAGTGAATGACCGCCGTCATCTCCTTTTCATGTGCTGAGTACCTCGTCTCTGCATCTTTGAATTTTCGGCTTTCGTACGCCACAGGGTGGCCTGCCTGGATCAACACTCCGCCAAGCGCACGGTCGGATGCATCCATGTGCACTTCAAATGGATCTTCAAATCTGGGTAGCTGCAAGACTGGTTCTGTAGAAAGCGCCGTTTCAGCTTACGAAGGCCTCCTCACAGTCCGAGGACCAATCCCACCTTCGCTCTTTCTTGAGCAAATCGGTCAAGGGGCTTGCTAAAGCCGAGTACCCCTTGATAAACCTCCGGTAATAGTTAGCGAGCCCTAGGAATGATCGCAACTCGCTAACTGCAGTCGGTGCTGGCCAGTCCAGGATAGCCCGGACCTTGGCACTGTCCATCAAATTGCGCCGTGGCCAACAATGTGCCCGAGAAAAGAAATCTCGGTTTGTGCAAATGCGCACTTCTCCCTTTTGATGTAGAGACGGTGCTCCCGAAGTCTCCATAGCACCCGCCTCAGATACTCCACATGCTGCTGCAGATCTCCACTGTAGATGACTATGTCGTCTAGGTAAACCATGACAAAGTCATCTAGGAAGTCATATAAGACATCCGTCATCAGGTTGCAGAAGGTGGCTGGTGCATTGGTTAGGCCGAAGGGCATGACTAGGAACTCGAATGAGCCGTACCTAGTCACACACATCGTTTTTGACTCATCACCTGGCGCAATTCATACCTGCCAGTAGCCGAGCGAAGATCTAGCTTGCTGAAGTACTCCGCCTTTGCGAGCCGGTCAAAAAGGTCTGCTGCATTAGGCACCGGATATCGGTTCTTCACAGTAACCTTGTTGAGCGCGCGGTAGTCCACGCACATCCTCAATGATCCATCCTTCTTCCGTTGAAAAAGAACAGGTGCTCCGTATGGCGTGCGAGATGGTTGAATCAGCCCCGCAGCCAACAACTCGTCCAGCTGAGAGCGCAACTCCTTTAGTTCAGCCGGACCCATGCGATAGGGAGCCTTTGCTGGAGCACGCGCACCTGGTTCCAGCTCGATGCGGTGGTCGTGCGCGCGCCTTGGTGGAAGCTCCTTTGGTAGTTCTCCCGGCATTAAGTCGGCAAACTCCTTCAGCACCTCCCCCACCTGCGCGGGCACCATCTCTGCATCCGCCGTCTCGGGCTGAACTTGGATCAGTGCTGCAACATAGGTTTGATCTTCTTTGCGTAGGCCTTTGCTGATCTGCTTGGCGGATAGCAATCCGCTTGGAACTTTGCTCTCCTTGGTGCCGGACCCGCGCGCTGATCTGCCGTTGGGCGGTCTGACACCTTGCTGGGGCCTTCTGCTGAGTAGTGGGCGCCAACCCTCTACTCTCCTTTGGCACGCCCTCCTCAGCGGGGCGCACTCAGTGGTGGTGGCGCTGTTGATACAAATCCGGCGCAGTCCTCCAGACCGATCATCAGCCCACCAAGATGTGGCAAGATCATTACCTTGGCCGCCTTCAGAAACTCCAAGCAAGGATGATCTGGAAATCATCTAAGGGAATCACCATCAGTTTGCATGGCCCCTTCCACGGGCCAAGCTCCATGTCAACTGTGGTAAGGCCGTCTACTCTTGCTGCTCTTGAGTTGACGGTCTTTATAAGGGTAGCGCAGGTGGAATTCCGCAACCCTAACTCCTTCGCAACATCATTGGCGATGAAGTTGTTAGTAGCACCCTGTCGATCATGGCCCTCAGCTCGTCCATTCACTTTCACCTTTGCAAAAAGAAGCCCTTTGCAGGATGTCGGCTTTTGGTGACAAGCACGTTGAGTGCCTGCAACGGTACACCCGGGAGGGCTCTTCGTCATCACTGGACTCCTCGGCCAATTGGGAGATTAAGGCCGTGAGCTTGCTCTTCTTTGGGCAGTCTTTTGCCCGATGTGGGCCTCCACAGATGAAGCACCCTGAAGGCCGCTCTGCATTGGCCGTGGCATCCTTCGATGGTAGAAGTGGACCCTTCTCTTTTCGGATGGCCACCTTTTTCTTCTTCTTTTCTTTGAGAAGTGGCGGCTTGCCCTCCTTGGTTTTGGCTTTGGCTTGCCTTTGCCTTTATCGCCAAGGGCGGGGGTGGGCGCCGTGGAGCGGAAGTCGATGAGGCTTTCGGCAGCAGCCATCGCCGAGTTGAGATCTTTCACTCCTTGTCTTCTTAGCTCCACTTGTGCCCAGTTCTGCAACCCCGACGTAAAGTTGAATAGCTTGTCGGCCTCCGACATGTCTGGTATGTCAAGCAACAGAGAACTGAATTCTTTGACATAGTCCCTAATGGAACCAATCTGCTTCAATCTCTTCAGTTGATCCCTCGCAACCCATATAACGTTGTGAGGAAGGAACTGGATCTTCAACTCCTTCAAGGCTTCCCATGAAGTAATCCCTGGCCTCCCGGCATTGCGATCCTCCGCACTGCAAGTATGCCACCATAGTTTGGCATCACCAGCTAAGAACAAACTTGCGAGGCGGATTCGCCGCGCCTCGGGTATGTCCATGGCTGAGAAGTACCCTCCAAATCCCATACAAAGTTCTCCAGCTCTTTGGCGTTGCGCGCGCCGCTGAAGGGCTTTGGCTCAGGAACCCGGAACTGGATGGGTGAGGATGATCCACCCGGGGCTGGCGCGTGCTCACACCGCATTGTCTCGACTTCGCCCGCCAACTCCCGTACGCGGTTCAGCAGCTCCTCCATCTGAGCATCACGCTCTTCCACCCTTTGGCCTTGAATAGCAGAACTCAGCCCGGCTCCATTGTCAGAAGCCTCCGAGATCTTTTGTTGAAGTTGCTGGATCTGTTGCTCTTACTCCACAGATTTAGTGACCAGATCCGAAAATCCATCCTCGGGAGGGATCCCGATTATGGCCTCGATCCTCGCTATACGATCTGTGTTGCTCACCATTGTGGGTTATGGATTGGCTATGAACCTGGCTCTGATACCTCCTTGACACCCTACAAGGTATAGGTCTTTTTTTTTTCTTTGGAAGCGTCCTCGTAGGAGTTCGGCCTTAGCGCACCAACGCTAAGTCAGCCTCACCAAATTGCGCATGCAAAAACATCCCACACAACCAAACACTCGACACCAAGAACACAACTATCTACGGAAAAACTCCCAACCCCTTTTATTAATAATAAACAAAGAGGATTACAAGATGATGGAACTCACAAACTCCCTCACCCTTCCTTAGGCTACAAAGCACTCACCCGCAGCCCGTTGAACACCCAGGAGAACTCCTCAGCAAGTGCTCGTGCTCCTCCTTCCTCCTCACGCTCGATCCGCAAAGTGGATGAAGAAGACTTGAACCCTTTCTCTCGGATTCTTCGAATTACCCCATTGATGACCGAGGTTCTCCTTAAATAGACGCCGGCTCCCTTGCCTTTGATGGTAATCCACGCCATAGATGGAAGGTTAGAAAGATAAGGTAGGATCTCCTTAAATCTCTCCCTTACCCAATCGGTTGTTGTCTCAGATAGAAGGCTAGGAGGATAAGGTAAGATTTCCCTTAATCTCTCTTTAAATCTCGCTGACCGGTTGCCAACTTGCTCCCGCCTTCCTAATCTGGAAATCTGCCAGCCTGGCGCTCGCGCTGCGCTCCCGCCATCCGCTCGGTCCTCCTCAAATCTGGGCACAAGATCTGTGCCCGGCTTTGTCGCTCGCCAGCTCGCCTTCCTCAAATCTGGGTGCATAATCTGTGCTCGGATTTGACGCTGCCCAGCTTGCCCGCCAGCCGGGTTGAGCGCACGCCGGACTGACCTCCTGCCAGCCCGAGCGCCCATCCATGCTCCAGGGTCCACGCATTGGGTTAGCCTCCTGCCATCCCGTGCGCAATGCGCCAATCGCCATGTCGCCTAAGCGGAAGATCCGCTTAGCGTAGGACATCCTCCGGTCTTGGCCCTTACTCACCGTGCTGAAATCCGGCGTGCTTGATGCTAAGTCCCTGCGTGCCGTCGCGTCTGGGAATGGACATGCATCTGGCCACGGCGCGCCGCTCGCCATCCTTTCTCACCGCTGCGCCTCGCTGAAATGGAGCTCGTCAACCTCACGCGCTCTATGGTTGGTGTGCGCATCCGTCGCACCGTCAGCGTCCAACCTCGCAAGCCCTCGGAAGCTTGCTTTGCCCGTGCCTGCACGCGCGGGGGCTGCGCCACGACCCTCCTGGCCATGCGCCTTACTGGGGCGGTGACAATATTATATATCAATGATATATAACTAGGGTCCAGTCGGGTTGGGCTCGGTCCCTTGTATATCGCTGGGATGGGCATGGGCAGGCTATTCTAGGCCTAAGGTTGGGTCTGATTTGGCTCGATGCCTTCCACTAGTCTTTTAAACCTTGATCCAATTCGGTTATGTCCGGTCCTAGCTGCATACGTTATTTCTACTACGTAAAACAAGAACTTAGGCATTTTTAGTCTTTGGAGTGGAAGCAGCATTAAGTAGGGTCCTTGTCCTCGCCTCTGAAACCCAGACAATCCACCAAGAAAGAGGGAAGATGCTGGAGAGAGGATCTGGTGTTTTGATCTCGCATTCAAGAACGCCGCTGGGTTTTGATTCGAAGACAAGGATCCGACACCGTTTCTCGTTCGCCATCGGATCTCTTCCCCTTTTCTAAGATCGAGGAGGACTCGAATAGTCCCCTTTTTTCGGTGAGTAATCATATTTCCTCTTTGCTTTTTTGATATTTATTTCAGATTTTAGCAATGGAGCCTTTCAATCTACTGTTTGTAGGAAACTATTGTTATTGAATTCACAAGCTTAATTCTTAGAGATTTTGTGGACCGGCTAATCTGGTCTTTAATTTATTTGACTGATTCAAGTCAATTATGGATTGCTTGGGGAGTTGCATTCTGTTGACTAAGTTTGAAGAAAAGATAGTACCCTGAATGATTTATCTATTTGAATGTATTTGAGAAGATGTTGTGGCATGCACGACACTGTCCTTAAGAGTAGATTCGTGCCTTTCGGAGATAATATCTTGGTGTAGAAGATTAGAGCACGACTACCCTTCAGGACACAACAGCAGAGTCTTCTAACAGGCATGTACACACCAATGTCAGAAGAGGATGAACAACTCCTCTTTGGATAAGAACGGAAGCAAATGAATGAATCTCTGGACTGGATAAGGATGAGGAATGAATCTCTGGATAAGGATGGAATAGAAAGCATAAAGTTTGAATGAATTAAATACCGACATTGCTTCAAATATTTATAAGGAAGCAAGCATCGGTCGAGAGCGACGAATCAATCCAACGGAAATGACGATTCAGTCCAAAGGTCGATCAGCATCCAACGGTAGGTCAAACAAAAATAAAAGACTTATCACGTACGTAGAGATGTATAAGTCAAAAGATTAGTCAAAAAGAAAAATAAAAAGACTTATCCTACCGGTTGAGAACGATGTATCAGATAAACGGACTTATCAAATCAAAAGGCTTTTGAATATTGAAATATACTAGATTTTCAATAATCCTCCACTCTTTCAATATACAAAAAGACAAGACAAACTTTGAAGGAACTTTAAGAATGTAATGCATAAGCCATGGTATCTATGTGACTATGAACCAGGCATAGAGAAAACAAGTGTAATCTATAAAAGGTTGGTGAAACTAAGTTTCTATGAACCAATCCTTCTTTTATTGGATCATTGACTTATAACTCACATTCCATCTCTCAGATTTCGGTTGTTCAAGCGGGTTGACACGTTTCGGCCATGCGTCTACCTGGATATTCATGAGTGCTCTAGAGATCCCACCCAAGTCTCATAGGAAGCGGCCACCACCTCCATACTCATATAGGTGGATTGTCATCAAGTATACACTGCAGTTTTGTATACCATCCAAATTAGGCTATGACATCCATTAAGAACTTCACATATTAGTTCAACCTAAACATTGCAGAATACTATCTCACACCATAAAAAGAGATTTTACAATATAAATAATTATGATAGTATACTCCAAGTTGTCCAGTGAATTATTTTCCCATATGAACCTTCTTCCGGGATCTCCATTCATGAAGGTTGGGTACCATCACTTCAACTTTTGATCTGGGTATAATCCCATTTTCCTCGATGTATTGCTCACAAGCTTTCTGCTTAAAGGCTTAGTCAGAATCGGCCAAATTCAACTCTGACCTTACATAATCCAAAGATATTACTCCAATTAATAAGCTGCCTCACAATATTATATCTTAGACGTATATGTCTACTCTTTCCATTATAAATTTTATTTTTAGCTTTAGCTATGGCAGCCTGACTACACACAATGTATAGACACAGATGGACTGGTCTCATTCAAATGGGAAGATCTATCAAAAGATTCCTGAGCCATTCGCCTCAGTACCAGCCTTCTCAAGGCAATAAACTCGGATTCCATTGTAGACCGAGCTATACATGTTTGCTTAGATGATTTCCATGATACTGCTCCTCCTCCAAGGGTAAACACATATCCGCTAGTGGATTTCATCTCATCAGAGTCTGAAATCCAGTTAGCATCACAATACCCTTCTAATACTGTAGGAGTCCCACAATACATTAAACCATAGTTCATGGTTCCTTTCAAATATCTAAGCACTCTTTGTAATGCAATCCAATGATCCTTGTTAGGACATTGGGTATATCTACTTAGTCTTCCTACAGCATAAGCAATGTCAGGTCGAGTGCAGTTCATCAAATACATAAGACTACCATAATTTGAGCATATTTGGATTGTAAGACACCATTGCTTTATTTTTCTTAAGCTGTGAATTAGCATTATAAGGAGTGCTCACAGGCTTACAATCAAAATGTGAAAACTTTTTCAAGATTTTCTCAACATAATGTTCTTGTGAAAGTATGATACTATTCGACTTCTTTACAAGTCTAATTCCTAAAATCATATCTGCTTCTTCCATATCTTTCATATCAAAATTCAAAGTCAAGAACATTTTGGTGCTAGTAATAATATCAAAATTAGTGCCAAATATGAGCATATCGTCTACATACAAACAAATTATAACACATTCATGATTAACAACTTTAGAATAAATACATTTATCAGCACTATTAATTTGATATCCATTTGAAACTAGCACTTTATCAAACTTATCATGCCATTGTTTTGGTGCTTGTTTTAAGCCATACAAAGATTTAATTAATTTACAAACTTTATGCTCATTACCAGGAAGAACACAACCCTCAGGTTGATCCATATATATTTCTTCTTCTAGGTCTCCATTAAGAAATGCAGTTTTAATATCCATTTTGAATTATCAATTTATGAATATATGCAAGAGCAATCAAGACTCTAATAGAAGTTATTCTTGTCACAGGTGCAAAAGTATCAAAGTAGTCAATATCTTTCTTTTGAGAAAACCTTTTGCAACCAACCTTACTTAAATTTTTCAATAGAACCATCAGGTTTTAGCTTTTTCTTAAAGATCCATTTACACCCAATAGTTTTAGCTCCAGGGGGTAAACTTACTAATTCCCATGTATGATTGCTCATGATGGATTCTATCTCATTATTTATAGCCTCTTTCCAAAATATAGCATCATGAGATGAAATTGCTTCAGAATAGGTTTGAGGATCATTATCAACAAGAAAAGTATAAAAATCATCTCCTAGATTGGTTTCCTTTCTGATTCTCTTGGATCTCCTTAGCTCTTGAATTTCATCAGGCTTTAAATTAGGTTCAATCACTTGTGGTCTAGAAGGTCTTTCTAAGGAGGTTCTCATAGAAAAGATATGTTCAAAAAATTATGCATCTTTGGTCTCAACTATAGTATTAGGTTCCATGATATATTTTCACTTTTAATCACTAGAACCTATAGGCTGCACTATATTTATTTGCAGATTATTTTGAACATAACCTATGAACATACAATCAAAAGTTTTAGATCCAAACTTTCTCTTTTTAGGTTCAGGAAGCAAGACCTTGCTAAACACCCCATACTTTTAAATATTTAAAACTTGGCAAATGATCATTCCATAACTCATAGGGTGTTTTATTGGTTTTCTTATAAGAATTCTATTTTGAATAAATTAAGCAGAAAGAAGGGCTTTCCCCCACAAGATCATGGGTGCACCAGAACTAAGGAGCAATGCATTCATCATTTCTTTAAGTGTTCTATTCTTTCTCTCAGCCACTCCATTAGATTCAGGTGAATAAGGAGGAGTAAATTCATGAATTATACCGTGTTGTGCACAAAATCATTAAAAGAGTAGAATCATATTCTCCTCCTCTATCAAATCTAAGCCTTTTTATTTTTCTTGTTAATTGATTTTCAACTTCTGCCTTATATTTTAAAAACATTTCGAAGGCTTCATCTTTTGATTTTAATAGATAAACCATTGCATAACGAGAAAAATCATCGATAAAAGTAATATAGTATTTCTTTCCACTTCTAATCATATTACCTTTTAAGTCTCCTAAGTCAGAATGAATTAATTCTAACAATTCAGTTTCTCTTGTATGAATAGATTTGCAACTCCTTTTGGTTAATTTAGATTCTACACATGTTTGATATTTTTCATGATTATAAGAAGTAGACGTGTTATTTAGCAAACCTAATTATTTCATTCTTTTAATATAAGAGTAATTAACATGTCCTAATCTACCATACCAAAGATTAATAGAGTCAAGCAAGTAAGCAAAAGAAGATGATGCATTTTTTCATAACTTCGAGGACATTTAATACAAATAGACCATGTTACAATATCCTTTCCCAATAAAATTTTAGATTTGGTCATGACAACTTTGTCAGACTCAAATAATACTTTCACACCATTTTTCCAAGCAAGGCCACAGAAATCAAGTTCACACGGATGTCCGGCACATGTAGCACATTTCCAAATGAAAGGACTTTTTCAAAAGTTAGTTTTAGATTGACTTTTCTTTGCCAATCACTGAACAAGACTTTGAGTTGCCCATGAAGACTTGCTCCTCTCCTTCTGGCAGTGAGATATAGGAGGCAAATGCATTTTTATCACCACATATATGACGAGTGGCTCCAAAATTCATCACCCAGTCCTTTGTATGTGCAACAATATTGGCCTCGCTAACAACCGCAGCAATCACACTTCTTCAACCATCAAGTTAGCCTTTAGTTTGGCTGGAGCATCATTATTTTTCTGAACTTGCATTGGGCAGTATGGTGTCCTGGTTTTCTACAAACATAGCAAGATCCATTTTTCTTCTTAAAATTTTGACTCCTTTGAACATGAGGCTTCTTATCATATTTCTTGTAATGATTTTTATGTTTAGGCTTATAGAACTTATGTTTATCCTTACTAGATTAATCCTCTATTAGACTAGCTTTACCAGTCATTTCCTTAGCCTTTTCTATCTTTTCTCGGGCTCTGTTTTGCTCTTCAATCCTAATATGCATAATGACATCTTCAAGGGACATAGACTTTCTTTTATGCTTTAGATTATTCTTAATTTTTTCAAGATTCTGGTAATTTTTTAATTAGGGATCCTGCAATAAAAGCATCGAGAAGGATAATATTTTTATTTTTAAGGTCATCTATAAGAACATGGAAAGCATGGATCTGAGATGACACATCTTTATCTTCTGACATGATAAAGGTAAAAAGGTTTCCTATCGCAAATTTTTGAGAACCAGCATCTTCATGAATATATTTTCTTTTAAGGCTTTTCCAAATTTCAGAGGTTGATTTAATAGGATAATACATATCAAATAGTTCATTGGATAGAGTACTAAGAATAGTATGCCTACATATTCTGTTAGCCTTTTCCAAAATTAGAAGGTCCTCCTCTTTCTCAGGTTTAGGATAAGTCAAAACATATGCTATATTATAAACATCTAATATTGAAAATAATTTCTCTTGCCAACGTTTATAATGGGAACCAGAAAATTGCTCAATCTTGGATGTATCGGGAAAGGATTTAGTAGCAGCAACCATAATAGAGTCCATTAACTACTTTTAAGATTGTTGGATAAGTTTAAAGAAAAGATAGTAATCGAGATGATTTATCTATTTGAATGTATTTAAGAAGATGTTATGGCATGCACGGCACTGTCCTTAAGAGTAGATTCGCGCCTCTCGGAGATAGTATCTCGGTGCAGAAGATCAGAGCACGACTACCCTCCAGGATACAATAGCAGAGTCTTCTAATAGGCGTGCACACACCAATATCAGAAGAGGATGAACAACCGAGATGATTTCCTTCTCTTTGGATAAGAACAGAAATAAAGGAATGAATCTCTGGATTGGATAAGGATGAGGAATGAATCTCTGGATAAGGATGGAATAGAAAGCATAAAGTTTGAATGAATTAAACACCGGCATTGCTTCGAATATTTATAAGGAAGCAAGCACCGATCGAGAGCGACGAATCAATCCAACGGGAATGACGATTCAGTCCAAAGGTTGATCAACGTCCAATGGTAGGTCAAACAAAAATAAAAGACTTATTATAGAAATGTATAAGTCAAAAGATTGGTGAAAAGAAAATAAAAAAACTTATCCTATCGGTTGAGAATGACATATCAAATAAAAGGATTTATCAAATTAAAAGGCTTTTAAATATTAAAATATACTAGATTTCTAATACAGTCGCCCTTGGTACCGGATGGATTTCCATCCTTTTTGCAGACTGCCCATTTATATCATCCGTAGCTTTGTTCCTGACAATACCCATCATTATAAGAATAGAAGCTCCTACCTCCCTCTAATCTTAGGACTATTTCTAGGAAGATTTTATAGTCAGAAATTATAAGAATAGAAGCTCCTACATTCAATGGTCTCAAAAATTTTGTCCGGTGTTAACTGGTGTTAACTAGAAGTAAACAGGGCTTGCTCCTTCCACACAGTTGAAACCTGAGAGAGTGAAGCAAGCCATGAGATGTCAGATCTGTACATAATGGATCACTTCGACATTTGAGAAGCAGCATTAATCATGATATTGTGCCATTTAATGCCCATACTTCGAGATTCATTATGTACTCAATTCAGATCTGTACATAATGGATCACTTGAGCGTGGTGAAATGATGATGATTTTCTGCGATTTTGTCCCTCTTTGTCTGCAAGTTCGATACAAACAAGTCGCATGGTTCCAACTGAACGGCTCCAAATGCAGCTTTGGAATGTGTAACTTAATTTCTGTTCGTTAACCTTTTGTCCTATTCTTGTTTTAAAGGCAATTTGGGACAGGACCTTGGAGCTCCGGTTCTTACTGCAAAAACCATTTTCAAGTTCAAATAGATTACCATAGGTATGGTTTACATGAAACTTCACTTTAAAGAAAACCTCTTAAGCATTTTTGAGGTTGGCATTTTGGCATTTAAGTGGCTATTAGATGATAGCTGTTATAATACCCTACCTATAATGTACCTATGGGTAATTGTGCAACTATTTGGGACCCTGTAAATGCAAATGATTATTTGATATGATTATTTGGTACTCTTGCAAATAGTTAGCATTTTATACATGCAATTGATCATTGATATGATTATTGAAAATTACTAATTTTTGGAAAACTATACATGGTTTTGTTCATATATTAGGACAACAAATCATTAGTTCAGATAGGCAGTGGATGTATGCAAGATTAGAAAATGGATGGATAAGACCTGAATTTCTATTTGGGATTGAGCAATTTGTGGAATTTGCAAAAATGCATCCGAAATGTATGGATGGTGAAAAGATTAAATGTCCTGGTAATCATCGAAAATGTCGGAATAGGAATTATCTGGATGAGAATACAGTTAAGGTACATCTTGGAACTAATGGGTTTATGGCAGATTATTATTGTTGGTATCATCATGGGGAAACTTATGTGCCTCAAGCAATGAAACAAAGTACTTATCAAGCTGATTCTTTTGTACATTGCGAAGAAAGCGAGACTGTCAATGCAATGCAGTCTATGGTGTATGATGTTGGTAGTCCTTTTAATCCGATTGAAATGAAAGATACCTCAAATCCTACAACACATCTTTTTGATATGCTCAAAGCAGCACAACAAGAGGTGTGGAAGGAAAACCCTTATGACCATTCTCAGTTATCTGCAATGGCTAGAATGTTGAATATTAAGGCTGAACACCATATCTCTGAAAGATGTTATGATGAAATTTGTAAGTTGATGTCAGAATTACTTCTAGCTGATAATTTAATGACAGACAACTTCTACAGTACAAAGAAGTCAGTTCGAGGTTTGGGTTTGCTAGTGCAGAAGATTGATTATTGTGAGCAAAACTGTATGATATATTGGGACAAAGATAGTCATTGACTTGTTGCAAAATTTGTTCATGTCCTCATTTTAAGGGACAAAGCCATAGATCTTTCAAACATAAAAGACATGTTCCATATAAGAAGAT
Source organism: Calamus simplicifolius (assembly GCA_900491605.1). NCBI lineage: Eukaryota > Viridiplantae > Streptophyta > Magnoliopsida > Arecales > Arecaceae > Calamus > Calamus simplicifolius. The sequence continues at coordinate 88,358 of UESW01002842.1, read as the reverse complement.
GTACTACTTCCCTATAGCTTCTCGTCTATAGAGGTTGTATGCGTCTGATGCAACTGCAAAACATATGAGGTGGCATGCTGAGCAATCAAGCGAGGAAGGTACTGTCATGCGCCATTGTTCAAACTCTCCTGCTTGGAAGCATTTTAGTCAGACACATCCGTCTTTTGCATATGAAAGTCAGAATATGAGGTTAGGTTTATGCATTGATGGGTTCCAACCATATGGGCAAACAGGTCAACAGTATTCATCTTGGCCTATAATACTAACTCCATACAATTTGCCACCTTGGATGTGCATGAAGGAAGAGTATATGTTTTTGACTGTCATCATTCCTGGGCCGAACAATCCTAAGTCCAAGTTGGATGTTTTTTTGCAACCATTGATTGCTGAGCTGAAAGAGTTATGGAATGTTGATATTGAAACATATGATGTTTTCACGAAAAGGAATCTTTAGTTGCGAGCTACTTTGATGTGGACAATAAGTGATTTTCCTGCTTATTCGATATTGTCTCGTTAGGGTACTGCAGGAAAGCTTGCTTGTCCTTATTGCATGAAAGATTCTGATGCTTTTACTCTTACTAAAGGAAGAAAAACATCATGGTTTGACAATCATCGCAAGTTCTTACCAGATGATCATCCATGGAGAAGGAATAAAAAATGGTTTAGGAAGGGACAATCAGTTCGAAAAAGTGCACCACCTATAAGGTTAGGTACGGAATTGATAAATGAAATTGATTACTTTGGGTTTAAGAAGTAACAGAACTTGGTGGAGAAAAAATAAACCATACAATTCAAAGAGTATGTGGATATGGTTGGAAGAAACGAAGTACCTTTTGGAATTTACCTCATTGGAAAACTAATCTCATTAGGCACAATCTGGATGTTATGCACATTGAGAAAATTTTTTTGATAATATTTTTAATACGGTGATGAATGTTAAAGGGAAAACCAAGGATAATGCTAAGTCTAGGGAAGATCTGAAGGAATTTTGCAATCATCCAAAGTTACATTGGGACGAAAATGCAAATAAATATCCTAAGGCTTGTTACACATTGGATAGGACGGGAAAGAACAGCTTTACAAGTGGATTAAGAAATTAAAATTTTCAGATGTTATGTTTCTAACATAGCAAGATGTGTTGATTTGAGTGGAATAAATTGTATGGATTGAAAAGTCACGATTGTCATATTTTTATGCAGAGGCTACTTCCTATTGCATTTCATGAGTTATTGCGTGCAAATGTATGGCAAGCTTTGAGTGATGGCGTCATATCTGCATAAGTCAAAGGACTTGGTAAAAAAAAAAGAAAAAAGAAGAGTAAATGATGGGGGAAAAGTTGTGACTGCTCACCGCTACTTGGAATAAGGCCAGCTAGCCGAAGGTTCTCTTCGGCCAGCAAGAGGTTGCATCGGGGGACGTCGGCAGTTATCAGCTGCCCAAACGCCACTTGGTCTCTCGGGAGTATAGTTGGATCCTTGTTCGGCTCGGTGTTTGGGGTCCCCCACACTATCCTCACCCCCTCAACTTGAGCAAAGAAAAACCTATCTTTCCACCCTTAATGGATGTGGGAAGATATAGCTTGAGGGTTCTGGTTAGTCTAGGGGCAAAGGACCACCACCCCGATTGCTTTCTAAGGGTATAAAAGCATCGGAAAAGAGAGATCGTAGCTTCTATCCCATGGATATGGCACAGCACCAAGAAACCAATGATGGTCCGAATGGAGTTTGGAACCAACTGTGCCGAAGCTAAGGAATATCTATCTAAGAGGTTAAGTATGAAAGGATGAATGGGAAGATGAAGGCCGGCTTTGAAATAAGCTTTATACAAGGCCACCCTACCGAGATAAGACGAAGATACCCTATTCTCAGGGAGAGGTCGGTATAGGCAAAGATTGGTAGGGAGACTATACTTAGCCCTAAGGTTTATAATCTCTTGTACGGACATGCTCGAGGCAGTCCCCCGAGGGACTGCCCCACGGTGGACGATAAGCTGGCGACGGCCGGACGACGCCGGATGGGGGCCCATCCGACGGTCGAGCAATTTCCAGCGGGAGACCACCCAACGGCTCACCGCTGCTCTAGCGAAACCCTATCGATGGAGGAGGAGGACTAGCTCGGTGGTGGAGAAGAAGAAGGCAGTGAGGGATTGGGGGAATAACCCCCGGAATCGAAGATCGAACAGGAAAGGGATGAAGAAACCATGGGAGCTAAAATGGACTAACCTGAAGGATCTGGGAACCTGAGATTGAAGACGAAGAGCTCGGAAGATGTAACAATGACGGGAGATGAACAGGCACTCGAGCAGGATTAGGAGGAGGAAGAAGGCAAAGGCAGTGGAAGCGGCTCAAGTCAGGGACGGCCCCTTTTATAGCCCCGTTTCAAATCATCCCACCAGCCTACAATTTGGCCACGTGCCCGCTCGCCACTAGGGATCATTTCGGCAACCGCCCGATGCGCAGAACGCGAGGGGCACCACCAATGACGGGACAGCGGTGACCTCACCGCAATGATGGTGCCCATCTTTTCGTAGTTATGTACCTGAAGAGAATCCCCCTTGATCTTAACGGTTAGAATGGATGAGGTGGTGGCGTTGCAGCACCCAATGCCTCATCAAAGGATGGCCCTTGGAGACACGTGTCCTTTTCGTAGCCATTGGTGCACGAGGATCAACCACCATGTAATATAGTGCCCCTTTCACTAGTAATTGTATGCCTACCCATCTCAAGGGCGGGAGGGCATCTGATGTGGCTGATCACTCCCCCAAGCGGTGGGGTAACAGTCTGCATGGTTTTCGGAGCCAAGTAATAATTTGGTGTCCAGTCCCGGCCTTGGCTTCGGACTTCGCCTCGGCTTCGGTCGTGGACTTCGTTTCAGCTTCAACATTGGCCTCGAGTCTCGCCTCGGCCTCGAACCCCGCCTCGGCCTCGGCATGTCTTCGGCCTTGGCCTCAGCCTCGAGCCCCGCCTCGGCCTCGAACCCCACTTCAGCCCCGGCATGTCTTCGGCCTTGGTCTCGAGTCTCGCCATGCTCTCGGCCCATAGTCTCATTTGTAGAACCAATTTCGAATATTGTGTCCAGTGATTTAAAACGCCTAAGACTGCCACATAGCCTGCCAACTCGCTTTTTGCCAAGATCACGGGCGGTTACCGATATACTATGTGCAGTTGCCGATATTTACGGCGTACGTTAGCGGCTATGCGCCCACCTACCATTTACGGAGCCGATCTTGACGAAAGACGTGATCCGATGGTTATTCACGAAGGGTAAGAGGGACCTTCGAACAGGTATATAAAAACCCTGGCTCACTAAGAAGAGGGGGGACTCGACTTCTACTATCTCATATCTACTACTGTTCACCAAGCCACTAACTTGAGCGTCAGAGGATCCCGCGGAACTACTGGTCCGGGACTTTTCTTGTAGGTTTCCGGCTAAAGGAGGTAGTCTTGTCATCTTTCGAAAGACCCATAAAGCTCCTCTCTTGTTCGATGCTCTTGAAAAGTGATTTGGCAGCAACAACACCCAGTTGCCATTTTGTCATAGGTGCATATGGCCTTTAAGTCATTTCATTGCCACTTACGGTGATTAGACAGTGTGAGAAGAGTACACGACTATTATAACAAAGTCATTGACCATCATATTTAGCATAATTGCACAAAGACTAGATGATAATTACTCTCATGCATGTGCTTGCATCGGATATAGCAAGTGAAGTAGTTTTGTCACTGATCAACCCTACCATAGTGATAAAATATATCAATGCAAGGATAGCTTCCGATATCAAAATCAAAGCTCATTTGTAATAAAAAACTTCACGTGAGAAGGTAAAGAAATTCACTCCCTGTCACATAAAAGGATAACCATACCAACTTCGGACTCCGTACTTCGGCAAGGCCAAGTCATCTTTACATCTCAGCATGGCTAAGCCATCTCTGTATTCGGTATGGCTAAGCCATCTTCGAACCTCGATAGGATCAAACAATCTTTAAACCTCGGCATGGCCGCGCATTTGTCAAACTTCTGCATAATTGAATTTCGGCTGCTTAGGATAAGCATCATCCTCGTCCAAATCATGCCATACATCTCAAGAATAAACGACATTGATCGCTAAGATTTCGAAACAACCTTTCTAAACGAGAGTAGGAACCAGATTAGGCACCCCCTCCATGATCTAGGAGATCTTGAATTTTCGATAAGGTGTCTATCAGCCTTACCTGTGGTCAATTTCATAACAGCGCCTAAAAAATCAAATAACAATATCAACTCGACAGTGTACAAATATTGAGTCCTAAGACCCTCCAGGTATGCTCTCTCAGGCCCTAACAAACGCTATTGCTCTCCAAAGACCTTCTTTGAGGCGTCCTTCTGCAACAACCTTCTCCATTCTATCTGCTTACTGAGGGTTTTCACAGAGAGTCTTTCATAAGGACCATCTATCTTCTTCTCTGCGTGAGAACTGTCTTACAGGTCCATTAGGATAGAAGAAATCTACCTAAATCCCGATGTGCATCGTCCTTAAGCCAGAGAACCAAAAATTCATTGCAACAAAGTCCATATTTAGCCTCCTATTAACTCTTCTTCGTCATAAATTTTGATGTTGAAAGTCTTTCGTCTAGGCAACTTCTAATATTTTCATACTTTTTTCTATCCAAGCACGCCACCAAACATGGGATGCATGTCACGTTTATGGAGCGTGGTGGACCAGGTCCTACCGCAACTCCTGGCCCATAATCCATGCCATCTCGCGCTCAAGGTCCCTTGAATCAGATTGCAACAGGTTAACCTAACAATTAATAATTTATTCTAAATTATTTTATTTAATATTAAACTTTACAAATAACAATCATTTGTTATCATCATCGTGTTGTAGAAAGTTTGAGACCTTGTGTTGAGTTATAACTTTATTTCTGGTATCACAGCATCAATATTTGAAGTCCAATCAAGGTTAATCATGGTGGATCTCAGCCAAAAAAAAAAAAAAAAGCCCATTTTGAATACATCTTCATCATATCTATAAGTCACCTAATTTAAGGTTGGAATTCATTTTTAAACCTCTATTTGATTGATCATCTTTGATCAAACCGTATCCACGATCTTGTTTGGAAGTGTCATCTTCAATGTTGCTCTGAGATGTTCACCTCACTCCTTATAAAACAAAATACGAAGAGAAGAAAACGACTCAAATCTCAAGCAAAGAATCTCAGAAAGCAAGCTCAACCTTCCGAAGTAACAACGTGTTCACAGTCCCAGTTAAACCCATCGCTTTTGCATCACCTCCAGCGGCCGTGTGCAAAGTCGCCATGCATCATAATTGACGTCATAGGTTGCAGTGCTGCCACGGCATTTCTTCGTGTGCTTCGTTGTCACACGCGCGCACGTGGATCTCAGTCTTTGACCGCCTCGCCCGATTGCTGGGGCTTCGATGAGACATGTTTGCCTCGGTCCCGGCGGGTGGGGACGGCTGCCGCGAGAGCCGAGAAGTCTCCCGGCCATTGACGTGGAAACAGCCGGCAAATTGGACGAGTCAAACAGGACAAGGGCCGTGACCCCACCGCGTCTAGAAGCGCCGAAGCTACGGCCAATCGACGGCGCGGTTTCGGGGTCGGATCTCATCGCTGGCGTCATCCCTCCCAGTCTCACTTGGCACCAATTTCCGCCAAATCTCGCACCAGATTTCGCCTGTTTCTAGAAGATTTTGGACAGTCCAATCGAACGATTTTTTCTTTAATTTTTGAGAAACCAGCAGCGTATAGATCAAAACCAATTACCCCATGGCATCCCTGCGAAAGAGTTTTTTTCTTTTTTGTTCGTTTGTTATAAAGAGTGGCAGTAGAAAATTATAGATAGAGTGGTGTTTCGCTACGACGAAGAGAATTAATGCAAAAATCTATGCAAATGGTGTGTCTATGTGATTGCTCTCTTTGTTGTGGCTCTCTATCATGATTCCTTTTTTAAATCAATGTTATTTGACTCTGATATTACGTTCATCATGACAGATAAAATATGCCATTTGAAATGATGCTTTTAAAAGCATAGCACTTCTTAAAAGTCCAAGAGAATGGCACTTTTAAGAAGCTATTTTTTACTTCTGATTTTTACGTAAAATCCTAATTTACACTGAGAAATGATAATTCTTAAAAGTGTCATTTTATCTGTGTCATTTTAAGTGACATTTTTTATCTATCTAGATCAACGAAAAAAAATATTATTTCAAGTGATGCTTTTTTTTTTTAACATTATATTTATAAAAAATTTTCTTTTGCACCATTCACGTGTAAGTGATGTCAAACGAAACTTATTTGAAAAAAGGACTCATCTATCATATTATGTATAGTTTACTCGGTAACAAAAGTAATTAAAAATTTAAGCATAGATGTTTAACTTTTTGCTTGGAGATTTTTTTTTTGACCATAGTAGAGATGATGGGAATTTTGAGTAGAGATCTAGGAGATTGATAATCAAAACCTTTTACAAATTAGATTGAATTCAAAAATCTTTTCGTGTAAAATCAAATCTCATGAATTAAGAGCAGCTAATAAATAAAATCACAGCCATACACCAACTCTTATCCCAATTATCCAAAATTAATTATGTTAGTAAGGCATGTAATGAAATGATCTGCTTTTATCAGCACAAGCTTAAAAAAGAAACAATACTTGTTGCGATGTCAATAATTTAAATAATAAATATGCTAATAGGGTGGCAGCTGAATGATTTGATATTCTTTGGATAGTACAAGATTGAAATATTAAAATATAACTAAGACGAGCAAAGTTTATTAAACAAACTTAAATAAATATTAAAAATATAATATTTAAATTCTCACAAGACTATGTTTGAGGGTTTTTTTTAATTGCAACAAATAATTCATTTGTGCCTCTTCTCATCTTATCAACTCAAGAATTTCTATAATTGCATATATAATGGCATGGAGAAAAAATGAATTAAATTAATTTTCTTATCTATACAATAGATTTAATAAATATGGTTTATCTTTTTAGCAAAACATTTTTCTTCTTTCTCTTCTTAAAGAGAGAGAAAACTTAAAATCCACATTAATACTCAGTTTGGATGGAAAGAAAAATGGAAGGAAAGAAAAAGGAGAAAAAATGGAGAGAAGAGAAAAGTGAAGAGAAAATATTTTCTCTTATTATGTTTGAATGAGTGAGAGAAAAATAGAGAGGATAGAAAAGTTGATAATTTACAATGACAATATTGTTCTTACTATAAATGATTAAAAAATGCATCAATTTTTTTTTAAGGATCAATATCGAAATGAAAAAAAAACAGGTGAAAGAGCATTTTTGAGTTTTGAGTTTTCTCTTCGAAATTTCTTCTATTTCAAAAAAAAAATTTTACGTGAAACCCATCATTTTTTTTATTTTATTTTTTCTTTAATTTTTTTTTCTTCCTATTTTCTTTCCATTCAAACAAAATAAATTTTATTTTTTTCATATTTTTTTTTTCTACTTTTCTTTCTATCCAAACATAGGCTTAAGGTAAGGTGAAACCTTACAGAGTTGTAGTTTTTATCACCGTCATCAAAAGAAACCATCATTTAATCGTCCATGAATAAATCTACAGTAAACATATATAATGACAAGTCAAGAGCAATATTAACTTGAATTAACTAACAAGCCTTAGAAGCGTTAGGTCTTATTTTGGGATGGATGGCCAATTTCAGCACGTTTCTCACCCTCGTCCAGCTAGCCTCAGGGGACAGGTAGGAGACGTTATCACGTCATTTCAAAGCGTGAGAGGGCGAATCGATGATGCCCTCCCTCGTGGAATAGAGAGGAGAAGCATAAGAGGGATAGGCTATCGAGGTGTAAGAAAGTCTCACCTCCCCTGGTTCCTCCCACCTTCCTTTCATACAGCGACAACTAGTCCAACCGGACCCATGAGAGCTTCATCCTATCTCCATTCACCCATTCTAGCAATTCAAATACCTGAAGACCACACCCTCCCATGGACCAGCCGAGGCCTCGTTCTTCCCCATATTCGAATACTGGCTCACCACCACCACCACCAAAAGAACGAGAACGAGAACGAGTTGAGAGAGAGAGAGAGGGGCAATACGACCCCTACCATAGAACTAGCCTTCCACACATCCCAAACCTCCTCCTCCTCCTCCTCCTCTTGCTATTCTATGGTGAGCAAGGAAGAAGGCTTCCAAGGCCACCTCCCACTCAACGAGAACGACTCCCAAGACATGGTCATCTTCGAGGCTCTTCGAGAGGCCTCGGCGATGGCCGCCGTCACGGCGCCGTCCCCTGCCGCTGCGGCGACAGGGGATGCGGGATCCGTCCGGAAGTGCATCGACCCGAGCGGGCGAGTCGGGAAGAAGCGCTACAGGGGAGTGAGGCGGCGGCCATGGGGGAAATTTGCGGCGGAGATTCGGGACTCTTCGCGGCACGGGTCGCGGCTGTGGCTCGGGACGTTCGAGACGGCAGAAGAGGCAGCCATGGCGTACGACCGCGCCGCTTTTCGGATGCGGGGAGCCAAAGCGCTGCTGAATTTCCCGCCGGCGGTCGCGATGGGCGGCGGCGGCGGCGGCGGCGGTGGCAGCGGTGCGGCGGCGAGGGGCGGGGGTGGCGTGCTCGAGTTCCAGGATCTGGGGGCGGACTACTTGGAGAGATTGCTTCGGGCTTCCGAAGTGGGCGAGGGTGCGAAGGGCGTTCCCACTTGGTAACTCGACATCGTTTGATGTCACAATGAAGCCGAGCTGATAAATTTTCATGTAAATGATAGAAGTGGGTAGAAGAATTTGGGGTATGAGGTCTTGGCGAGATGAGAGAACTCAGCCAGAGTAGGACTAAGAGAGGTTCATACTTCATGGTGAGCTTTGTGATGGAAAATGTTACTGAGGGAGTGACTGAGATGGACATTACTTTGATAATAAAAGTTGCTAAAGATTACCTTTCAGATCACCGCTTAATTCATCAGATCGACGTGAAAATTCTACTCAGTTTCAATAGGATTTTTTTTTTTTTTTTTTTTTTTTGTGTGTGGAGAAAATACATTTATTCAGATGGTCCTTTCTCTTTTGTTTCTTTTCGCTCTCTTTAATCATTCTACTTATATCTGTGACAACCAAGTGAGTTCACATGTATCCAGGCTTATTCGTTAATCTACGTTCACTATTTCACCAATCCTTCCATTCAGGATCATCCTCTCTCTCTCCTTCTAGTTGCACTCCTTTAATTTTGCTTTAATATTTTAATTTTAATTAAATGCAAGTGTTTTAAGATGCGCCATCTAAGTTTTTGCCACAGATTGTATATGATTTATGATAAAGATGCTTTTTGACGATATGAACTAACCACTAGCATGCGATAAAATAACGATTGGACGCGTTGAAACTAAGAAGAAATGGATATGCTACCACACAATAATGAGAAAATGACTCTACTATTCGCCTTGAAAAAATATGGACCATCCATTTCACTGGTCGAAATGCAAGGATCACAATAATGTTGTGAATCAAGAAGAATCAAATTTTCTAAGATGAGTGATGCTAAATCTATCATAAGTAATCATGCTTGAACAATATTAAATAATTTGAAATAATGTATATGATGACTAGGTTAACCACCAAGTCTACACTTCACCATACTCATAATTAATATTGTACTAATAAGTGCTTTTTTTCTTTCATAAAACTAATTCACACCCTTTTGCTTTGCAGTTGATAAATTTCAAGTTTAAATATTAGATCACGCATTCTTTACTCTTTTGGTCTAGGCAATTATATTGCACAATCCCCTCATTTTCTCCCTCAAAAAAAAATTATATGCCATAATTATCTTACATTATAGCATTAATCCTCTCAAATTCTTATAAAGGCATGTATTTTATTTGTTAGAGTAAAAGATTTTGAGAATAAAAATTTAAAAAACACTGATTCTTATAATATCAATTTTTTTAGCTTAGAAGTAAGAGAAATTCTACTATGCTTTTTTAATAAAATAATCTAATAAAATCAGGCGAATTGCAAGAGGATGGCTGGATTAGCATACCATAACGTGTTGCTAATAACGGTGGCGAATGTTTTTTATTACTGATATAGTAAATAATACAAAGTGCAAGGTTATGCTTTATGGCATTTGATGGTTAATACTGTAGACAAGGTAAAATTAAAGGTCATTTTATGGCAGTGTCCAAAGTCGGCTAGTTGGCTCGGGGTCTGTGATCCAAGATTCTGATGGGTTGATGATTGCGGCTGGTGGATTTGGTTCTCTTGACCTGTTAGTGCCGCTTGCCGAGTTATATGTGGTGTGGGCTGGCATGTCTTATGCTATCCATAGTTTGGGTTTTCACCATCTTATTATTGAGAGGAACTCCACTACAGCGGTGTGGTGGCTCCGGTAGGACTCCAGCAATCCCTTGTCTTCTAACCCTTTGCTCTGCGACATCAGGTCTATGCTCCATCAGGCTTTCAGAGTCCAGGTTTGGCATATTTACCGGGAAGCTAACTCAGCGGCTGATTGGTTAGCTGCCCGGATTGCCCAGCACTCTGATTTTTGGTCCTGGAGACTGGATGATTTATGTCCTATAGTTCTATCTCAGATATTGTACTCCGATATATCGGGCTTGATTCATGCTAGACTGGTATGATCGCCCATTTATAATAAAAAAAAAAAAAATCAAAGTTTGCATTGACTAGGACGGTAAATAACAATAGCAACTTGGGGCAAATGGATATGATAATTCAATATCCATTTCAACTTCATGCATGGTCACGTCCGCCTCTAGTCTTGGTTTCCCAGACCCTCGCTGTCCCTCCGCAACCCGTCCCCTCCTGCATCATGCTCCTCTCTAGCTAAAACAGCATTGCCGGCGACCCATCCACCCACCGCCGCTCCTCCGCGTTAATGTCCGCTGTAAGTTGTCTTTTTTCATATATCACAATACGGTATACACCTCTTTTAATAGAACCATAACTCAGGCCGTCCTTCAAGGCTTTTTTTTTCTTTCTTTTTTTATTTTTTTTAGTACCCCTAGTTGCATTTGGTGCATTGCAAGTAATTCTGAAGGGTAATACATATTACCTATAAGATAGATTAACATTTGATAGATTACCAGTAATGTTAATTACTGTATATTGATTACTTTGTTTGATATGACAAACATATTACCGGTCATATAATATCAAGTTTTCAAAATACTCCTAGATTAAATTTATTAAATTTATATATTATTATATATTTGATTTAAAAATTTTATATTTATAAATGATAATGTTTAAAAAATATATATTTATAAATGATATTCAAAGCGATCGGTGATGATGCCCGAGGCCATCGATCGAAAGAAGTTTTTGCGGCATCTAAATATGGCCGATGGAGATCCGCAACCCGACTCTGGTTCGAGACCTTCAATGCGGAAGTTCCAATAAGATCGGTAAAGGAGGATGCGAGTAAGGAAGAAAAAATAATTTTATCAAAAAAAATTATTAGATTACCACGTCTCTTGTATTATGGATAACCATCCTCTTCTGAGGTAATATGGATACCAGGTAATCGAGATTATCACTACAAGATAGATTAATATTCAAAATACGTACCAAATATAGTTATCTGATGGGCCCCGACTAGGCTTGCGGTTAAGTATGTTCCCTTTTAATCAGAGAACCACAGTTCTACATACGTTGGAAAAAGTATCTTTGTAGCATGAGCTAAATGATTTATCAAAAAAAATATCATTTCATATTTGTTGTCGTAAAATCTCGACTTGGGTGTGACTCTTGTCAGGACCAGGATGATGATTTTCCATCTGGATGAACCTGCAAGACACAGTCTTCACGCCAGAAGCGCTGGGGGTGGCCCTTGAAAAAGACCTTCCGACGCCCAAGTCAGTGAAAATTTATAGCAAGAAAATATGAGGAGAAGGCTCCTGCAGAAGAGTCCCTCAAGAATGGCCTTTCGAGAGCTGAAAACTCTGCTTGAGCTTAAATGGGTTTCTAGTGAAAGAGTGTGCGTACCTAAAAAATTTTAGGACAATGTATTTATATACTGTCTGAATATTGGTGAGTTATTCACCTGACTCCTCGAACATGTCTTGGGAAATGAGAAATCGAAATGATTCGAATCTAATTCGAATCAAGTTTGTTATGAGGCCGATGAGATTCGAATCATGTTTGTTATAAGGATCTACGGCTGAGGAAGCTGATTGGAGCTTTAAGATTCGAGTATTTGGTTATTTATAGACAACATGTTATACTTGGCTTAATTTTCTTCTTGAGGTACATAGAGTTGACGTGACTGTAATTCCGCTGCATAATTAAGGGTTTAAATCTCTTTTGAACATGGTCGGAGAGTCATACTCAGCTCTTGATTGTCCTTGGCCTATCGAGGTATGGGAATGGCTCTGTCTTGCTGAGGTACGGGAATGGCTCGGTCTTGTCAAGGTATGAAAATAGCTCGATCATGCCTAGGCACGGCGATTTATCTTTTTCCGAGTATGATACTTGGCGGGTAGAAATAAAAAATGATCCTAAACTTTTTGTTATATATGCGGACATTGGTTCAATGACAATTTCACCCCGCATCAATATTAAAATATTAGTTCAATTTTAAGTTATTATAAATTATAATATTTATGTAAACAATAAAAATTGTATTATACAATAAAAATATAAATTTTTCCCATAATTTTATATATTTACATGAAATGATTTTAAATTAGGACCATTGGCTAATAAACATATATTTTAAAATTTGTATCAACACAAAAATAGCAATTCTATATTCTAATATTTTAAATTAAGTATATGTCACTATAAAGTTTTTTCATAATTTTAAATTAATCGCATATGATTTATTAAATTTTAATATAAATTTGGTCTTAGGTTGAGTCACTTGGAGTAGGGTTGACCTAATTGGGGGTTAATCGGCCGAATTGGGAATGAGTCTAGCACGATTAAGGTCAAGCTATCAAATTAAGAGATGGTTAATATTTAATTGAAGGTTAATTGATCTAATTAGGAATGGATTTGGCTCAATTAGGGGCAATCTGTCTAATTGAAGGATAGTTCATGCTTAGCTCGAGGTTTAATCGAAGAATGGGTCCGGCCCAATTAAGGGTGAATTGGTCTAACTAGGGTATGGTTCGTATCTAACTAGGGGTCAATCAATCCAAGAATGAGTCTGTTGGCTCAGATGTCAACTCAAGAGGGGGTGAATTGGATTTTTAAAAAATTTAATCTTTTAAAACGATTGGCTTTGGAATACACAAGATTAAGTGCATGATAAATATTAACCACAAACAAAGAGATAGAGAGAGATAATCAAAACACGGCAAACACAAGGATTTTATAGTGGTTCGGTGTATCCAACACCTACGTCCACTCTCAAGTACCACTTGGGTCCACACTATAATCTACTATATTACAGTCGAGTTGTTTTACAAGCTCACAACTCAAAACTTGTTGTTTCCCCTGGGATCACAACGAACCCAGCTGATTTTCCGGGCTCACCAGCACAAAACCCAAACCCAAGCTAATCTAGCTTGACCCAAGGTATACTACCTCCACTAATTCAATCCCCTGATTGAACTAGCAAAAACAAATGAGATAGAGTTTACAATAACAAGCAGCTCCTCAAATGAGCAAATATTCAATATAAATAAACAAGGTTAGAAAATCCTGTTTGAAGCATAGTTGATTTGAGCTTTTCTTCTTTTCCTCTTCTCCTTTGAGATGTTGAATCAGGCCTCAGCTCGGATTCTTCACAAAGATTGCAGATGAGAAGTTGGAAAAAACAGAGCTTTGGCTCTCTTTTTCTTCTTTTGAAAAATCCTCCGATTTTGAACTTGAATGCCTTGGATTTCTCTTTGAGCTTTCTGGAGTTGATGGATTTGAACTTTGACTCTTTCCTCTTTGATTTCTTGCTCAAGACTTCTCAGATTTTTCAAGTTATTTTCTTTCTATTTTTCATCTAATTTTTCAAACGAACGGGCTCCCCTTTTATAGATTCTTCTTAATCCAAGATTAGGTGAAAAACTAGCCGTTATTTTGTCCTTGGATTCCTCCTACACACAAAAAAGTATCCGTTAGAGATTAGGTGAGAAAATATTACCGTTGGAGGCCGTTCTGACACTTTGAAAATCCGTTCCTAACAGGTTGGAGTCAGCTCCAACTTTTCAGGTGTCGGCTCCAAGTCGAGTATCCAAAATAGAAAGTAACGGTTCGTTGAGGAGTCAGCTCCGAAAAAGGTAAGTGTCGGCTCGTCGCATTCAGGAGTCGGCTCTGGAAAACTGTAAGTGTCGGCTCCAGGGTAGTCTAAAAAATATGCTTTCTGTTCCCATATTGGAGTCGGCTCCAGACACTATAAGTGTCGGCTCCAAAACTCTGGGTATTGGCTCCGAAACACTGGGTGTCAGCTCCAAACCGTGCCAAAAATCAAAAAAGCATTTGATCGGCCATGGGATCGGCTCCAGACCTTCTAGGTGTCGACTCCAGGCTCTGAATTTTGAAACATACCTTTGGCATTTGATTCAAAACACGTTTCTTTATACCTTTTGATTAATCAAACATTTTTAAGCCCTGAAACACTTGTTAAATTTATTAGTAACAAAATGAATATACTCATATATTTTATTAATCATCAAAATTAATAATTGGGTCAGCAGAGTCCAATCTAATTAAGGGTTAACAATCAAATTAGGAGGTGATTCATATCCAATTGAAGATTAATTAGTTCAGTAGAAATAGGTTTGGCTCAATTGGGGGTCAATCCATCTAATTAGGAATAGTTTGTATCTAATTTAAACCATTCTTAATTTGACCAATTGGACCCAATTGGACACGAACCATCCCTAATTTGATTAATTGACCCCTAATTTAATAAAAATATATTAACCATCCCTAATTTTAATATAATTTCGATCTAATTAATCATCCCTAATTATATTAAAATTTAATAAAAATATGGAATGTACTACTTAATACGAAATTAACATTGATATATGTAATTAATATATTTAATTTAAAATTAATTTAAAATTATGAAAAAACTTTACAGTAACTTGTACTTAATTTAAAATATTGGAATATGGAATTGCTATTTATGTATCAATATAACTTTTAAGTGATAAGTTTATTAGTCATAAATATAAAGTTACGAAGAAATAATTGCATTTTTATTGTATATTATAATTATTATTATATCACATAAACACACTATAATAACTTAAAATTGAAGTGATATTTTAATACAAAATGATATTTTTTTTAGTGAAGCAATGAACCCGTGCTACAAGGATTTTTTTTCCCCATATTCTCCTTTTTAACTAGTATATCACATAAACACACTATAATAACTTAAAATTGAAGTGATATTTTAATACAAAATGATATTTTTTTAGTGAAGCAATGAACCCTGCTACAAGGATTTTTTTCCCCCATATTCTCCTTTTTAACTAGCAAGCTAACTTAGGTGATCTTCTTGATTCTCCACAAATATGCAATATGCAATAGGGAACTATGTTCCCGAAAAAAGGAAAAAGAAAGAAATTTCACAATGAATATTGATGTTGAAGGAAATAAGAAAAAATTAAGTGGACGATGATTCAAATTATGTTTCTTCGAATAAAAGAGGTGCATATTAGATTGTGCTCTATAGAAAAAAAAACGAAAAAATTCATAATGAACATTAATGTAGAGGAGCATGCGGAAGGAAAGGGACACGAAGGAATGATGATAGGGGTAGGAAATTAGAAAGATATGATCGAGCATCGAATATGAAGGACTATTAGTTGGAGGAAAAGGAACGGCGATGTCACTAGCAAAGAGGAGAAGTGGGAACCAAAATTGATCACTAGTGGAGAGGTTCCTTCAAATGTGGGAACTAGCAAACAGGAGTAGATGAGGAGTAGTAGAGTGGAGTAAATGCGACAGAAAGGAGTAGTTAAGGAGCATGGAGAGGAAAAGGGATCCCTAAAGAAGGAATTTAAAGAAAAAAATTAATCATTCAATTCTTTTCGGATGGTCTAGATTGAATGTTCGATGGTAGGATTGGGTTCTTATTGGCTAAACCAAATCACCCCTTAATATATGAATGGTTGGGATTTTAGCCCTTAAAAAAGAAAATACTACAAAAAAGCCTTAACCTCTTATGTGAACCAAAAAAATGGACTTGCAGCTCATTCTCAAGATTCATTTAGTGAAAATGATTTATTTCTATTTTAAGTCTAAAATTAAAATTTGTGGATGGCTACATCTCATCCTTTTCTTATTAGAACTCCATAGGGAATTAGAAGATTAAGAAAAAGAGAGAGAGTATAGAGTAAGTAGGATTGGTTTACTAATTCTATATCAATAATATGTGAATAAAATAAAGTGAAAGTATTTTCAAAGAGAATAAATGCTTTAGATATAGCATCATTAGATTTCTAAATACTATATCCTTCCTAGAGTTTTCTAAAAGACATAACTTAGGTGCATTTTCATAAAAATGAGTCATCGAATTTGAATCTCCCTCCCACCTTTAAACTACTTAAATGCCACTTCAGTCCCATATAATGAAAAAATAGGAGAGTGATGGACCAGAACTAGATGGCCTCTATATATAAAGGGTTTTGTTAATGAATGACTCAGGGCACTCGTTAATACTGTGTTTGGATGGAGAGAAAAGTAGGGCAAAAAGAAAATGGAGGGAAAGAAAATTTCTCTCCACTTTCTTTCCCTCCATTTTCTTTTCTTCCTACTTTTCTCTTCATCCAAACATAGCATAAGGGTACTGAACACCCTATTTGACAAGCCTTTTATGAAAAACAAGAATAAAAAGATGGGCATTTAATGCTTCCATTAAATATATTTAAATATCTTTTTAAAAATTTATAAAATTTTTACAAAAAATAAGAATGAATAAAAAATGAAAGATATTTAAAACATATTTAATGGGATCATTAAATACCCCGTTTTCATTCTTGTTTTTCAGTAAAAGATTGATTAAATAAGGGTATTAAATATCCCTGCCTTTGGGGCATATAGGCACCTATTAACAAAAACCCATATATGAAATGCACCTAACTTCCATTTCTAAATGGGTATTGATTTAGAAATTGTAGTTATATCCCTTTCCCGACTCATCATAAATTTTGGATGGTGCAAGAAATATGAGACAAGAATAATTCGGGTCTCTCCTCTCTCTCTCTCTAATATTTTATTGTTTGTAAATGATGTCTTTTAGCCTTTGCTTTTTGCTACCAATGAAAACTCATTGCAATTGAAGCATTGCGGTAACACCCATAGGCGAGCCAGGGTGGAAGAGGGCATTAAGCCACCTTCTTCATGAGCTCCTAAGATCCCACGATTCCCTTGAAGTAGGATGATTTTAAATCACCTGCACCCTCTTTCTTCCATGCCATTATTGAAGACTAGGGTCCTTGGAAGGAATCGGCTGTGAAGATCAAGAAGAATAGAGAAGAAGAGTAGAAAAGAAGACAACTTTCTTCTCTACATTTGATCCTCCTCACTTAGGTAATCTTGAAAGTTAATCATTTCTTCCTCTCCCTCAATTCACGAATTAATTAGGATGAAACTGATGATGATTTAACAATGGGTTTAAAACTATATCTTGGCTGGGTTGTCTCTATTTTAGGATAAAACATGGCCATATCTGTGGTGGTTTTCTTCTCTACTCCGACAGTGGCTTTAGTAGGTAAACCTTGTAATGATCCGGGCCCACGGGCCCGTTTCGTTACAAGAAAGTAAGACGGACAAGGTCCATACCAACTTGGGCCATCACAGCCCAAAAAGGGATCCATTTCGTGCCTTGTCCTTCTTACTTTACTACATATAAACCACTTAACCAACTCCCAATTATTCGATGTGGAACAATTGGGAGGGGCATCACAATCTACCCCCTTAACAGAGGTGACGTCCTCGTCGCCAGGGGTAATTGATCATAACCACCAGGCAGGCAGGATTCTAGAGGTGGCCTCCACATGTTCAAGAGGTGGCTCTCATTCCCCATAGATGTAGCACTTTGTTCTGTGTGGCACTTAACTCCTGCACTTTCGACTGGTGCGAGACGCTCTGAGACCATATTGTAACAATCCGGGCTTACGGGCCCGTTTCGTTATAAGAAAGCAAGACGGATAAGGTTCACATCAACTTGGGCCATCACAGCCCAAAAAGGAATCCATTTGGTGCCTTGTCCTTCTTACTTTACTACATATAAACCACTTAACCAACTTTTAATTATCTAATGTGAGATAATTGAGAGGGGCATCACAAACCCCATCCTTGCTTTCTTGATTCATGTTCTACTTTGGGATCATGAGATATAGGATTGGTCGCTGGTAATCGCCAGTGTTTGAAGAGAAAAAGGGGCTAACTACTCTAATTCTTGGAAAGAAAAAAATACTGTGCTAGTGTTATGAATCAGTGCTTAGGATCCATTGGATCCTCACCAAAGGGTAATTCGATGAGGATTGAGGAACCTTCCTTGGATCCATGAGCTAGAGATCGAGTCCTAAGAAGAAGAAAAAGAAGAAAAAGTTGCTTCTTCTGTGATTTTGGTTCACCTAGTAAATCAGGTTGATTTAGGCTCTCATCTATTTGAGTTCAGCCTATTGTAAGCTTAGTAATTAGCCTATTTAAAATCAAATTGAATAGAGATTTACCAATAGATTATTTTAAATCTAAGCTAGTTATGCATACAATTAAGTTTGAGTAAGTATTTATTTGTTTAGTTTAGACAACCCTTGACCTAAACCAAGTGATTTGGGGTAGGTTTAGATCCTAAGTTAGGTTAAGACCTACGTAATATTAGACTTTAACCCAAGATTTGGTCCGGCCAAGGCTAAGCATGTTGAGTGTGGGCTTTAGACTTATGCTTGGTGGAAATTTAAAATTAATTATCATGATTTTAATTATAAGAATTAAAAGATTAAATATGATGAAGTTGGTGACCAGCAGTCATCTAACCTTTTGTGGATCAACGGGTGTGGTAAGTAGGCTAATTGTAAATTAGTAATTTTAGTAAATTATTTAATTTAAAAATTATATAATTTATAAATAATGTTGATGCTTAACTTTAATTGAATACTGATAATTATCATCCTATTCCTCAAGTTTGCACATAGTGTTATACTTTATTATGTGCAATAGAATATTAAATCATAATGCCGATCTACCGCTTATTGATCAATTTGTGCATAATAATTGATTAAAATAATAATAATAATAAATAAATGAATTTTGTTAATAATAATTAATAATCAAATAATATAAAAGTCAAAAATTATATGAATACAAGAAAGATAAAATAATGATAATAGAACTAATATATGTATTTATTATCACCTAAGGAACTACATGAACAACTGAATAATGAAATGATTGAGAGGAAATGAAAGCATAATAATAAAATCTACCATCCTCGGTTCACTGTAATATTACTTGATGACTTATATTAAGATCTATCTTCATAGAAGATATATGTAAAGAATACATTTCCATTCCTAAGGTTAAATGTGATGTTTGATTCCATCACAAGGATATATGTGATCATAAATCATGAACAAAATGACATGTAAATTTAGATTGATAATTAAAGCTGATGGCATGATAAGAAGGTGATATGCAAATTTAGAATAATAATTACAGATGATGGCATAATAATAAATTTGAAATAAAGATGGTATGTTACCGAAACTAGTTTATAAATATTTTTGAAATTATAAGTTTTCTTAAGAAATGTAGATTTATAATTAAGACAAACTTTACTTTAGCCATACTTTACTTTTGAAACTTTACCAGTATTAATCTTTGGAATTATAATGTTATAATTAATCCTATTTATTGAATGTAAACTTATTAAATTATTTTTTATTATTATTTAGAGTGGGTAAAAAGTAGTAATTGTCGGCTTAGTCTAATCATTATATGAGTTATTTATGTTTGTTAGTAGCAAAAACATTTATTTTATTTATGTTATAATAAAAATTATTTTATTTTTATGAATATTAGTTGCTGACCTTTTTTTTTTAAGATGATCGATTCTTTCCTTTGTTTGATGAGTTGAATGTGGATTGTGGCATGCCGAACAACCGTAGGTTGCGTTAGTGCATTGCCAGTAATCATACAATAGATTACCACTAGATGGATTACTAGTATATTGATTACTGTGTTTGGTATATACATGTAATGTTACAATGATTATGTGTTTGGTATGACAAACAGATTACTAGTCATATAACATCAAATTCCCAAAATACCCCTAAATCAAATTTATATACTAAATCAAATTCATTAAAAATTTTAAAATACCCCAAAATACCCCTAAATCAAAGTATTTATATATAAGTAGAAGATACTAGATTTATTTTTTTTAATATTAAAATATATTTTTAATCTTTAAACATTTATTCAAGTTTTTTTGATTCTTAAACTTTCAATTATCATAATTTATTTATTATATTTAAAAATAATTTATTTTTTTAATATTTTGTTATATGAAATTAATTAAGATTAATAGAATATTTGATATATTATTTTTTAACTTTATTTTTAATATTGAAATAATTAAAAAAAATTAAATTAATTAAAAACAAAAATTTTAATTCATTTTAATTAATTTAATTTAATATTAAAAAAATTAATTTTTAAAAATAATTTTTAAATTAATTAAAAAATTAAATTTTTTTAAAATTAAAATTTTAATTAATTAATTTTTGATTAATTTAATTTAATTAATTTAATTTTATTTTTTTATAAATTTTTAAAAATAGTAATTAAAATTTTTATTTTTTTAATTAGAGTTTTCTTATAACTATTTTTTGTTTTTTTTTATTCAACTTTTTTTATTCAATTTTTCTATGGATAAATAATATCATGGTTTTTTTTGTTTGGAGGTATGAGAAAAGATATAACAGCGATGACACAGAAGAAAAGAAAGAAGAGAATAATTTTGTTTATAGAAAAAAATAATTTTTTTTTTATAAAAAGATAGAAATAATATTTCTTATGCCATTCGATCCCGAAGTATTATCATTGAAAGTGACTGTATTACGGTTGTTCGATGGATCAGGCAGGAGCCCAGCTCTCTCTTACCTTCTATTCCCTTGATGTATTACATCCGCTCTACTATTTCAAAAGCTCATCATGTCCATATTTGGCACATTTACAGTAAGACCAATGCTATTGCTGATTGGATTACAGGCCATGGGGCTTCTCACTCTGATGTTTGGAGCTGAAAGCAGGATGATCCTTACTCTAGTATCCTTACTTAATTATTGTAAGGTGATATGTCGGGTGTAACCTATCTAGGATGGTACAATCATCCATTTACATTAAAAAAAATTAAATTATAATATATTAGGTAATATGAATGATTATCTTTTATAAGGTAACCTGAATTAGTACATGAATAAAGTGATAATTCAAATTACTGCTATAGATTGCCATTCAAAATATACAACATCCATGTTATCTATGGTCCCATTTACCAAACGCCTCCGTAGAGTTTGGGGCGGGAGGGTTAGACAATGAGACGAAACAGCATCCGGCAACAAAATGCCCAGCCCGTCAACGGGTTCGGTCCGCAGAATGGGGACGAGAGCCCTCCTCTCCCTCGTTCCCGCCGGCCTCCTCCTCGCCTCCTCTCTCGTCGCCTCCTTCCCTCTTTTCGGCGTCTCCCCGCAAGGTAAACCTGGTTCCGTGCGATCCCAACCGTCCGTTTCTGATGCGATGGGTCTACTTTTTTTTTTTTCATTTTTAAATTTATTTGGCCGATTTTTTATGTGAAAAATCTGGAAACTATAGACGAGAAGTATTTCGCGGCCGCGGGGGCGGTGATCGTGTGCAAGGATGGGTCGAGAACCTTCTCGAAGGATCGTCTCAACGACGGCTACTGCGATTGCGCCGACGGAACCGACGAACCCGGTGAGAGCTAAAACCCCCGAAGAACCCCAGACCTAAGTTTTCACTTGGTGTGGTGTTGACAAGCCTTGAACTTTTATTTTATTTAATTTAATTCCCTTCTCGTAGTAGGTAGTTAGGCTTTTAAGATATAACAAATTATTTTATGTGATCCACGGGTGACTGATGATGATATAGGAGATACTCTTCGTGTATGCAAGAATTATGTGAGCCGATTTAGGTTGAAATAAATGCGGAATTATTGGCGGGTATGTTGCGGTAAAAAAAAAATCGCTCAGAAATTCTTGTATTTCCATATTTGTAATTTTTTTTTTTTGGTGTTTAAAACTTGAAAGTACCATCAATCTGTTCCATCTCACTATAATGCACGCGTGAGATGGAGGACGGGAGATGTTTGAAGTTTATATAGTTATGATGCTTGGTACCTTGAGTTTCTCCCATCCTTGAATGTTGCGTTTGTGCGAGTCTTAATTGTGCATTACTACACGTGCAAGGGAGTTTGGGTTGTAGATGTCAATAGGTCTGGTTACTCTCAAACTCAATTAGATTTTGTAAGTGGTTGTGAAAAGCATTGTTGACTCTAAGGTAGTGTTTGATAGAAAAATATTATCCATGGATAAGTGTACGGGATAGAGTTTATCCCCTGATTATCCCTAGGGGTTGATCATATCAAATGCAAATCCTACAGGGATAACCAGCTATTCCTGCATTCTCTAGGGAATAAATTGAGGGGATATCCCATGGTTAACCATGGATTATCCCTTTAGTTAACTTTATTCCCAGCTATCCCTTATAGTTATGGCATCCCCTGAATATCCCCTCTTATCCCCTGTTTCAAACACTACCTAAGAAGTTGGTTGCTTGTTGCTTGGCCTTTTGAAGATAGATGGGGATAAAGGAGATTTTAAGTTGACCTTGATGATATGGTTGACCCTTTGACATGTTGTTATAACCCCTAGATGGTTTCAGTAAGAACTGTTTAGTGCAGTTAAGAACCTTTATTTGATTAAAGAAGGTTGCTTGTGCTTTCTTTGATCAAAGAGACAACTCGTTTGGATGCTTTCAAGTAAGCATTCTGTAATTGTTGATCATCAATAGTGAATGGGTTGTCTATTTTCAACTTTTCTAGGGGCATATGAAGTTGTTGCCAAGCTTGGTGATGTGGGGTCTTTGAATTGTTTGTTTATACTCAATTTTTGTTGCTATAGTGTTGTGCCTTTTATGTTAAATGATGGTCACATCCCATTTTTTTGGATACTGCCTCATGCATGGGATTTATTCATAATTTCATATCTCCTTGCTTATATTAAGGTCATTATAAAGTTGTTGGAAAAGTCATGATGTCAGGGCTCATTAAAACGTAGCCCAGGAGTCATAGTCTAATGAGCCATTGAACAGTCATCTAAAATAGTGGAAAGGAAATTGCATGATGAGAATTTGTATTGAATCATCGAAAGAGTCATTTAGATTTGTGATGGATCTAAGTCATCTAATGGATTCTAGTGGAAGGACAAATATTTAAATCATATGATGGATTATATATTCTCTTTTCTCTCACACTTTGCTTGCAAATGTTAGTGTTGTTTGCACCACTATCTATCAAAACTGTGTACCATGTAATCCCTTATATTGTTGTTTTCTTTAGATGTAAGTATTTGAAGTTTGGTTAGAAGGAAATCATCTAGCAAGTTTTCATATGATCTGTTAAATAAGTCAGCGTGCTGTAAGCCTGTAACTATATCTTATGATCTTCCACTTCGTATTCATATCTTGGATTGTAGCTACCCTGCTCTCACACTTAATCTGCTCCTTTGGTGGTTCCTGCATATTGCGGCTTTCTTGTGAAGTTTAGTTGAATGCTTGAAAGTGGTTGATGGATGTGTTGCCGCCGGGATTTGTCCTCCGACTCGGGCGCGGTCGGTCTCCTGATCGGGCTTCCTTCTGGGCGGACCTGCACAGAAGTCCTCACGCGAGAGGCGTTGGGGATGGCCCTCCGCGGAAGACCCTCCGACGCTCAAGTCAGTGAGGATCGACGATCAACAGAAAATGAGGAGAAGGATCTCTTTGGGGAGTCCCTCCAGAGGTGGCCAATCGGAAGCTCTAGGGGAGCGCCGATGAGCCGTGAAGAGAGAGAGAGAGAGTGAGAGTGGGCTATGCGCGCATACCTGAGTGAATCTGGGAGTATCATATTTATAGGCAATCACTTGAATTTTGAGCGCCTTCTGGAAGGTTCGAAGGTTATTGGGATACGAAGATGATTTGAATCAGGTTGTTATGAGTCCGGTGGGATCCGTATCTTGTCTGTTGAAGGATCGACGGCTGGGAGAGCTCTTTGATGGCCTGAGATCCGATGAGCGTGTAGGTTCTAGGCCGTTATTATAGATCATAGACCACTTCTCGATATGATCCTTTGTTTGGAATTTTGTTACGCGAGACCTGGGCTCTCCCGCGTCGGGTTCCACGGAGGTGCATGTCGAGCCATGGATTGCTCGGGGAAACCGAGCTATGGATTGCTTAGGGAAAGCCGAGCTACGGGTTGCTCGGAAAAGACCGAGCTATGGATTGCTCGGGGAAGATCGAGCTACTGGTTGCTCGGGGAAGACTGAGCTATGGGTTGCTCGGGGAAGACCGAGCTATGGATTGTTTGGGGTAGACCGAGCTATGGATGACCCGGGGAAAACCGAGCTATGGGTAGCTCGGGGGAAGACTGAGCTATGGATTGCTCGGGGAAGACCGAGCTATGGGTAGCTCGAGAGAAGCCGAGCTATGGGTTGCTCGACCCGCTGGATCATACTAGTTAGCTTGTTCTTTATGGGCGTAGTGTAGCGGGCGGGGGGATGGGGTTGATCTTAGCCCCTTCGCACGGTTATCAACGCAATGGCAATTTTACCCCTCAACACATGCCCCCCACTCCCTAGTTCGAAGCATAGGTTCGGGCGTAGGGAGTATAGACTTAGGTGGCGCAATCCGAACGTGGGGACATGTATTTGACAGCCCACGCAATGATGTTCTAATTAATGCTGTGTGGCCGTTTTGCCTTTTCGAGGTGGATCCGTCGTTCCTTAGGAGCGAAGGCAACAACTGGGAGAGCACCACGTAGAAGATCTCGATTTTCACGGCGCCTGTAGTGGCGGTTCCAGACGTCTTGGTTGAGACGCTTCATCTTCACCCTGAGACGATTTTCCTTGGGAAAAATGGAGTCGTGGCGGCGCCCTCCCTATTTGTAGCGCTCTCTCGCTTTCCCTTAGATAACTTCGTTTTTTCATTTTCTCAGCGATCTTGCTCAGCGTCTCTTTCGATCGAAGACATGGTGAGTCCGAGTGATCAGGCCTCGGAGGTGACCTTGGCGGATCTGGAACGGATAGTCGCCTGTACAAGATTCCCCAGGATGTTACCCTATTGCTCCCGACGGCTGAGGATAGGGTGACATCCGGATTAGGGGACGGGGCATTCTGTTATGAGGAAAGTTTGAGGGCAGGTCTCAGGTTTCCTCTTCATCCGCTGGTGCGGGAGGTGATGAAGTTCTACAATATATGCTTCACCATGGTAGCTCCCAACAGTTGGCGCAACCTCATCGGATTCATCTCGTTGTGCAACCGTGTCGGAGTGACCGCGACCCTTTCGATGTTCAGGGTGTGCTTCAATCTGGTCTCCGGGAGGGCCTCAGAGTGGCCTTACATCGGCCCCCGGAGGTCTTTCAAGATGATTTCGGATAACCCGTCGTCGATAAAGGAATGGAAGTCGCGATTCTTTATAGTCGAGGGGAATATCGGCTCGGATTTCCCTCGGGTGTGGGGATAATACGTAAAGGATCCAGAAGCGTACCCGGAGTTAACCGAGTCGGAGAAAAGTGATCTGATCGTGTTGCGCGGCAGTCGAGCGCTTCCAGCCAGTGTCCTATCGGAGGACGCTCTCTTCGTGGCCGGATTGAGTCCCATCGATCCTCGCGGTGAGTATCACTTCGTAGCCAATAGCTTAATGTGGCTCCATCTTCGATTTTTGTGCGAACTAACGGGCGAATCACATTGCCCCTACAGCCGAAAGGTCGGCGCTCACAGACCAGATGAGGGAGGAGCTGGGAAAGCGCCGCAGGAGATCCGGCTCCAGCAACAAGCACAGGGCCGAGAAGAGGTCTCGCCCTTCCGGCTCCCGCCCTAGGGGGATCAGGAGAGACGGTGATGATCGATGCTTCTCGTCGCCGCGGGCCGGAAGTATCGAAGTTTCGGCGGCGCATGATCTTTCGGCTCCGGAGGAGGATCTGTTCGGAGGTGAAGATCGGGATGCCGCAGGGGTTCGGAGGAGGCTGCTGGAATTTCCTCCCCACCTGTTGTCGTTTTGTCCGACGATGGCAAGGGAGGGACGCCGGCTCACTTGGGGGCCTCCATGGTCAGGGCGGCTCGGCTTCCCTCATTGGAGGCCGGTGTCTCGGAGAGGTCGCAGGCGGAGGAGGGAGGGGCCCCCGCTTCAATCGAGGCGGGAGAAGTGGCTGCCGAGGTTCAGCCTGGGCCGCTGGTGGGAGAGCCAGCAGGCGACGAGGGGATGGCCGAACTTGCCGAACCAGCGATCGAACCTCGCGGGATGCTTTCTGGTGAAGGGCCTTCCGCCGAGGCACAGGAGGCTCCGGGGGAAGCCGAAGTTCTTGAAGAGTCTGTTGTGGGTAGGGGAATGTTCGAGGAGGCAGAAGTAGAAGAGGAGGAAGAAGAGGAGGGGAAGAAGGAGGAGGGAGCCGTCGAGCGAAGGGGATGTTCGGGCCGGGGCTCCCTTGCCGGAGTCAAAATGCCCGAGGCTCCTCAAATGAGGGCTCTGGTGGAGGAGGCCGGCCAACCGAGGGCCTCATGGGCCGCGGGTTCCCAGGCTGGCTCCCTGAGCGCAGACTTTCACTCACGCGACTCGGAGGTGAGTGCCATGTTCTCCGCTTTGATGCGGTCTACGTTCCAAGGGGGAGAGGGTTCCTCGACAGGAGGGAATTATCCGGAGGACCTTGTCGAGATGGCCTTTAGGTACACCGGGGTGCCGAATGAGGCTTTTCTTCTTCCCGAGATCGACGATCTTGCCCTTACGAGGATTACCACGGATTACGCGTCTCGGATAAGTTGTCACACTGAAGTAGGGTCTTTAGTCAGCTAGTTCGACTGTATTCTTTATGTGTGCAATCCTTTTTGCAGAATGCCCTGATATGAGGGCGCTGAAATGGCGCTTGCATCTGGTCGTTGGAGCTTGGGCTCGGGTCCGCTAGGAGGTCGATCACCTCAAGGAGAGGGTGGATTCTACAGATAAACTTTTCCGAGCCCTGGTGGTCCGTCAGAGGGAGCTCGAGGAGGCTCGCAGGGTTCTTGCAGTTGAGAGGGAAAGAGCCTCTCAACTCGCTACACAGGTCAGTGAGCTCCAAGGCTTCCGCGAGCAATCCGAGAAGGTTAGTCTGGAGCTATCTCAGGCCAAGGCGGAGCACGAGAGCAAGGTTAATTCTATACAACAGTTTTTTGATAAGAGGTGGGATCAGTTGAAAGCCAGCCATGCTGAAGATAAAGGCAACTGGAGCAAGAGGCTCGAGGAGGAAGAGCATAGGTGTCGGTGGCAGCAGACCACCTCACCCGTCTGAATAAAGAGCTCGCCGACACAAAGGATCGGCTAAAGTGGTCGGATGAACGAGCTGCTCGACTTTCCGACGAGCTCGACTACGCCCGCCAAGAAATTGGAGACACTCAGTCCCGGGTGGACGAACTCAAAGAGAGCCTCCGTCAAAATCAATCGGCTAAGTCTAGGGCTCTCAATAGGGTCCAAGTGCTGGACGGTGAATTAGCCCGATGGAACGAGCAGGTAGGCCGTTATCTGTTTTATCCATTCCGGTTGTTCGACTTCTGCCTTACTTGGTTCTTCGTCTGTAGTTGAACAAGATGAGCTAGGAGTTTCAGGAGCGGTTGGCGGCATTCGGAGAAGAGGCGGCCTCGAAGCACCGAAGGATTTCCAAATTGGAGAAGCAATTAGCTGAGGCAAACGCGCGGGCCTCTTCAGCGGTGGAGGAGTACGAGAACTCTACCGAATTTGCCGAGGAACGCAGGGCGGCCTGCGCCGACGCATTCCAGCTCGGCGAAGAGGAGGCGCGGGCTAAGGTTGCCCAAACCTATCCTGACCTGGACCTGTCTTATTTGGAAACCGAGTATTATGAGACACGCACCCCGGGGGCTGAGGAAGACGAATATGGAGAGATTTCTGACGTCGATCTCGAAGCTGTTCTGGGAGTCGACGTTGCCGCTGAGGTATCCCGGCGGGATACCGCCGAGGAGGGGGGGCCAAGCGACGCTCCTGCTGGTGCTGCCGTAGGAGACGTCGGGTCTGATCCCAAGTCTTGACCCTTTGGGGGCCATATGTATTTTCTCTTTCTTTTGTTTTATAGTTTGACCGGAAATCAGTAAACGGGTCAGCCGTTTTTCATTTGTTTGTCTTTCCTGGATGATTCCCTGTCTTGAATTTTAGTCCTAACTGCGAGTGCCGCTTGGTTGGTTTTCGGGCTCGAATTTTGAAGGAACATCTTGGTCGAGGCCAAGGCATAGGGATAGCCCTGACGAAAGAGTCGAGCGACAACACAGCTTGGTACAAAAGGAGGTTGAGAGATAATTCAATTCAGCTTAGGCCGAATGACATAGTGGTTCGGCTAGGTCCGAAGAATGAAATAGCTCGGCTAAGGCCGGGATGAAGTAGCTCGGCTAAGGCCGAGGAAAAGGGTAGCTCGGCTAGGGCCGAGGGACGGAGTGGCTCGGCTAGGGCCGAGGGAAAAAATAGCTCGGCTAGGGCCGAGGGACGGAGTAGCTCGGCTAAGGCCGAGGTACTCCACCTTACCAGTGGCCACACTGTGGTCGTGCCTTCGACGAAAAGAGGGGAGTTTGTCCCCGAGTAGGGGGTTTGTTGAACCTTCATTGTCACCCCTTTATTTCTTTTGGTAAAGAGTGGGTTTGGCCTTTGCATCCATTTATTACCCCTGTCAGTGCTTTGCCCTTTCCAATGCAGGTTGATATTCGTTTCACCGAAGCATGTGGCACGACTCTGCAGCCAGCAAAAGGTCGCCTGGCACCTTCTGATGGACCTTTGCTGTATTGATCTTTTCCGACGCAGATCGCTTTGGCGTGTGGTGTAAGTGCTTATTTGCCATTGGAGGACGTCGTTTTCGCAGGGCGATCCCTCGGATCCGCAAGTATCTGCAAGATCGGCGGACGATTTTCTGCATTTAAAGCTCGTGATCCGGGATCAGAGATAATCTTTTGATATGCGTCATGGCTCGGGCGACGCGCTTGGCGCGCATTGTGGGGCGTTGTTTTCATTTCAGGAGGCTACGTGGTGGCGCGGGTTTGGCGTTTCGAATCTTAGGGCTTTCTGTTTTGATAGCTGTTCCCGGTTCGTCTCCGCCTATAAAAAGGGGAAAGAGGGCTGTGTTGGGCCATTCCAAAGTTTTCTTTTTGTAAATTGTGAAGGTACATACAATGCCTGTTTCTCTGGGGCTTAGAGCGGGAGGGCCGAGCTTTCCCTATGCGAGTCTTCGTCGTCCTCCGGACAGTTGGGGTGACGAAGGAGCCGCCGGGGGTGGCTTGCCCTCAAGAAAGGAGCTCCGGAGATCGTATAGAGAGCGCACAAGAGGTTCACAGAGATCGCATGGAGAGCGCACATATACGCTTCCTGTGTGACCTTTGCGGTTCACCCTTGGGGGCGCAGGGTAGGAAGTGTACGCGTGTTCCCCATGGCTTGCGTGAATTTCTCCTTCCCTGGTCCGGATTTCTGGGCTCGTCCGTCCGGAGAATCTTTCGCCACGTGAGGAGGGGGTGATGCTGTGTCGCCCGCTGGTACGCTGCCTTTTGACTTGGGCAATGGCTAGTGGTACACACTAGATTTGGGGGAGTGCCCTGATATCGGGGTCCGCGAGCTTTCTTCCTGCTCGTCGGAGGGCCCTTCGGTTGGGTGGTTTGGGGCAAAAACCCGTCCACCCTTTCTAATTTCTCTGATATCTCGGTTGGGATGCCGAGATATCATTATTAACCGAAGCTGGTCGCAACGGTTGGGCCGAGTCGTCCGCTCATTATCAGCGCAAGCGGATTGGTTCGTGGCTTGCCTGATTTGTTGGACTGGATGTCGAAGCATCAAAGTCACCCGAAGCTGCTTTGGAGCAGTTTACCCGAGTTATGTACTCGTTTTTATTTCATGCATTTCAATACACTTGTAATGCCTCTCAGGCGGTTGTAATCCGTTTCGATGGTAATGAAATAAAGAAAGTTTTGTTCTTTCTTCTAGTTTCTGTTTCTTTTGTGCCGAGAGTTATTGTTGTCAATGAAACGAGGCGCAGGGATATCGCTCATTCTTGGCTGAGGATTCCGTGCTATTCGACCTAGTCGGGGCTTATAAGCTGTCCGAATTCGAACGGAACTTTGGAGATCGTTTGGTCTGGTCGGGTCTTGCGATAATGAGACATGCGTCTTGGCCTTATGCTGGGGCCTTGATGGTGGGAAGAATTCCTCGGCTTTTGCCGGGATGCTTAGCGGCAGAACGTATTTGCCGGGGTTCGGAGACTTATAGCTCGGCCCTGACGGGGTTCGGAGACTTATAGCTCGGCCCTGCCGGGGTTCGGAGACTTATAGCTCGGCCCTGCCGAGGTTCGGAGATTCATTGCTCGGAGGGGTAATTCAGTTATCGCTGAGACTCTGGATATTTGGTTCCTGCGAGATTCGGCGCGGAACGCCAAAGCGGAACGGGCGGCGCATGGGTACGCCTGACATTTATGATTTGGCTATTTCCAAGAAAAGCGAGTTAGCGTCAGCTGCTGACGCTCTTTCTCTTTCGCACTTCCCAAAGGGCGGCCGATTTAAGGCAATTCGGAGGAGTTTCGAGGGCATTTACTCTGCGAGGGCCCGCAGATTGGGAGGAACCCCGTTTCTAAAGAAGGAGGGGGGTTCCCGAGTAATTCATCGACGTTTACCGATTTCTCTCGGGAGGGGCACGACCCCTCGCGTCCTGTGGGCGCCAGCCAAAGTGGCGACACGTGGCGGAGTCTCATGGGTCGGGATTTATGACCCGACTAATCGAGATACTCGCTTGGGAGGTATAAATATGGATGAGAGGGATGCCAGCGTTTACCATCCCTTCGGTTAGCCTCTCAACAGCCCTCGATATGGCTTCTCAGGGTGGAGGGCAATCGTCCGAAGAATTAGGCGTAGTTAGCAGTGGCCACGGGGGCTTCCAAGGGAGCCGTTCCTCCGTGTCCGTTGACGGCGTGGCCCTGGCGTCAGCTCTGGCAAGCCACGAACAGCTCGAGAGATCGGTCGAGGAGTTCCTCGCCGTTTTTGTGAGGGAGGCCGAGGTTCTCAGTCGGGTCATTGATCAGGAGGGGGTGATACCATCCCTCCGTCAACAAGTTGCTGAGCTAACTCGGCGTGTGGAAGACTTGGTAGCTCCTGGGGGGGGGAGACATTAGGCCTCTGCAAAGGCCGTTTTTTACTCTTTCTTTTTGTACTTTTCCTTATAATAAATAAAGAGAAAAGTCTTTTCTTTGGCAATCTTTTGCTCTCTGTTTGAGACCGTTGTTTGGTTCATAAAAAAAGGAAAAACCGCTTGTTCCTGTTTGAGCCAAAGGGGGACCTGGGCGGTCCCGTGGGCTTACGCGATAAGTCGTGGAGCGAGACGGGCGCTTGGGCGATAAGGTGCGGGGATCTTGCTCGGGGTTTATCAGTAGGAGGGATTCCTCGACTTTGTCTGGGGTTCGTGGGCGGCCGTGTAGGGCCTGTCGAGGCCTTTAGGGATTTGCTAAAGGCGCAGACTTTGTGTCTGCTGATGGTTTTGCACGGTGTGCATTTTTCAAACTAGCCGAAGTTCTGGGGACTGTTCGGAAGTCTTTCGGCTTCAATCGAGGTTTGCGTGCTTCGGTTTTTGCTGGGGCTTTATGCACTCCGTTTTAGCCGGGGCTTTTAGAATTTATCACAAGGCCCAACCGAGGTTCGGAGATTGGTTGCTCGACCCTGCCGAGGTTCGGAGATTGGTTGCTCGGCCCAGCCGAGGTTCGAAGAATAGTTGCTCGGCCCAGCCGAGGTTCGGAGATTCGTTGCTCGGCCCAGCCGAGGTTCGGAGATTAGTTGCTCGGCCCAGCCGAGGTTCGGAGATTTCCTTCTTAAACAGGTAACTCGGTCGTGCCGAGGATTGGTAAGCAGCATCTGTTTCTTTTCACGATTTTTAGCGATATAATTTATGGTGATTTATGTCATGAATCATGAAACAACGTGCCGACAAAAATTTAAGAAGGCGAGCCTATAGAGGGCGTACCCTACTGATGATACTTGCGGAGGTTGTCCGAATTCCACGTCCGATGGATGGATCCTCTGCTTAGATCTTGCAGCTTGTAGGTCCCGGGTTCGACGATCTCCGCTACTTGGTAGGGGCCTTCCCAGTTTGGGGCTAGCTTTCCTTGCTCCAGCGGTTTGGAGACAGATGCTTTCCGGAGAATAAGGTCGCCAGGCAAGAAAGCCTTCCCTTTGACTCTGGAGGCGTGGTAGCGGGCCACTCTTTGCTGGTAGGCAGCCATTCTGATCAGAGTTTTTTCTCTAATCTCCTCTACCAGGTCAAGGTTGGTGCGGAGCTGCTCATCGCTGGCTTTCTCGAGTAGCTTTCCAACAGCAGAGAAGGGAGTCCTATCTCCACGGGGATGACGACCTCTGTGCCGAAGGCCATTCGGAATGGGGTTTCGCCTGTGGGTACTCTCGGAGTGGTGCGGTAGGCCCATAGGACATGGTGCAATTCGTCTGCCCACCTGCCTCGGGCTCTGGAGAGTCGAGCTTTGATCCCTTGGAGCAAGGTCCGGTTGGTTACTTTGGCTGCTCCGTTAGCCTGTGAATGCCCGACCGAGGTAAGGCGGTGATGGATCCCGTGCTCCTCGCAGAACTGACGAAACTTTGGATTGTCGAATTGTTTGCCGTTGTCAGTAATGATGGTGTGCGGGAGGCCGAAGCGGCAGATGATGGATCTCCACACAAAATCCCTGGCCCAAGCCTCAGTTATTTGAGCGACCGCTTCCGCCTCGACCCATTTGGTGAAGTAATCGATGGCGACGAACAAAAACTTTCGTTGCCCTGTGGCGAGCGAAAATGGGCTGAGAATGTCCATTCCCCACTTGGTGAAGGGCCAAGCGGAGGAAATGGGGACCAGGCTGGCGGAGGGGAGCCTCTGAATACTTGAGTGCCTTTGGCATGGGTCGCAAGCTCAGACAAGGTCGTCAGCATCCTTTTGCATGGTTGGCCAATAGTAACCTTGACGCAACACCTTGTAGCACAGGGATCGGCTCCCCAGATGGTTGCCGCAAATCCCCTCGTGTACCTTTCGAAGGGCATAATCAGCTTCAGATGGGCGGAGGCATCTAAGCAGTGGCATAGAGAAGGACCGCTTGTAGAGCTGGTCATCAATTAGAACATAGTGGGTGGCTTGCAGTTTTAGCCTTCTAGCTTCCCTTCGATCGGCTGGGAGTGACCCTTCTTTGAGGTACTTCAGGATGGGGTCGAACCATGATGGTTCGGCCTCAACTTGCATCACTTGGTCATCTTCCGTGATATTAGGTCTCTCCAAGGTCTTCAGGTGGAATTTTCATTCGGCGTCCATTGATTCCGTGGTCGCCAACCAAGATAGCAGGTCGGCACGGGCATTTTCAGATCTAGGAATCTGAATGATCTCAAATTCGGGGAAATGAGGGAGTAGGCTCCGAACCTCTTGGAGATATTGGATCATGTTCGGTTCCCGGGCCTCAAACTCCCCTCACACGTGACCTGCCACCAGCTGGGAGTCGGTGAAGGCATTCAGTTTTTCCACCCTAAGGCTGCGGGCGATCCGGAGACCGACCAGTAGGGCTTCATATTCAGCTTCGTTGTTGGAGGCCGGGAAGGAGAAGCGGATGCCATATTCAAAAGTTGCCCCCTTCGGGCTGGTGAAGACCAAGCCCGCATCGAGCGATGGGCGTTGGATGACCCGTCGACATGGAGGAGCCACTGGGCGCTAGATTTTGGTTTCTCAGAGGAGTCAGGGGTGGAGCCATCCTCCGGGATGGTACACTTGAGGAGGAAGTCGGCTAGCACCTGAGCTTTGATGGCCGGGCGAGGCTGAAATCGGATGTCGTGCTCGCTCAGTTCGACGGCCCATTTAGTCATTCTCCTTGATGTTTTCGGACGGTGGACCACCGCCTTGATGGGTTGGTTAGTCAGGACCGTCACAGAATGAGCTTGGAAGTATGGCCGCAACTTTCGGACTGAGGTGATCAAGGCCAACACCATCTTCTCGATCCGGGTATACCTCGTCTCCGCGTCTCGGAGCAGTTTGCTGACATAATAAATCGGCTTCTGGGCCTTATTTTCTTTTCTGATCAGCACCGAACAAACGGCACCTTCGGAGACAGCTAGATATAGGCACAATGTCTCCCCGGGATTTGAACTGCTGAGGAGAGGGGGGGAGCCGAGGTACTTCTTGAGATCTTCGAATGATTTTTTGACACTCGGGGGTCCACTGGAAATTCTTGGCCGACCAGAGAGTTTTGAAGAAGGAGAGGCACCTTTCGGCGGAACGAGCCACAAAACGGTTAAGGGCCGCTATCCTCTTGGTTAGGCGCTGGACTTCTTTAATAGACGTCGGGGGCGCCATCTGTTGGAGAGCTTGGATCTTCTGGGGGTTAGCTTCGATACCCCACTGGGAGACCATGAAGCCGAGGAACTTCCCAGAGTTAACGCCGAAGGCGCACTTAGTCGGATTGAGCTTCATCCGGTATTTGCGGAGTGTCGCGAAGCTCTCCGAGAGATCCTCGACGTGCTGTGATGCTTCTTTGCTCTTGATTAGCATGTCGTCGACGTATACCTCCATGTTCCGGCCGATTTCTTCTTTGAAGACTTTGTTGACCAACCTTTGGTAGGTGACACCTGCATTTTGAAAACCGAAAGGCATAACACGGTAACAGTAAGTACCTCGGTCGGTTATGAAGGCGGTCTTTTCTTCATCCTTGGGGGTCATCCGGATCTGGTTGTGGCCCGAATAGGCATCCATAAACGTCAGCATTTGGTAACCCGAGGTGGCATCCACAAGCTGATCGATTCGGGGGAGGGGGAAGCTGTCCTTCGGGCACGCCTTGTTGAGGTCAGTGAAGTCAATGCAGATCCGCCACTTGTTGCTCGACTTTTTACCATGACATTTGACAGCCAGCTTGGGTAATTCACCTCCCGAATGAAGTTCGTCTTGAGAAGTTTATCAACCTCCTCCTTAATAGCTCTCTGCCGCTCTGGAGCGAAACTCCTCTTCTTTTGCTTGACGGGTCGGTATATTTCATCCACGTTAAGGCGGTGGACAAGAACGTCGGGGCTGATTCCTGGCATGTCGGAGGTGGACCAAGCGAAAACATCGGCGTTGCTTCGAAGGAAGTCGATCAGCTCCTACCGGTATTCGCCTTTCAGCAGCGACCCGATCTTTATGGTTCGGTCGGGACGAGCCTCGTCCAGTGGTACTTCCTTCAGTTCCTCGGCTGGTTCCCCTCGTTGCTCGGCGAATTCCTCCCGAGCGTCCAGCCCATCAACTTCAGGCATTCTGGATTGAAGGCTGGTGACAAAATACTGCCGAGCTATAGTTTGGCTCCCTCGGACGACACCAATTCCTCGCCCGGTAGGGAATTTCATAGATAGGTGTGGGATGGAGACAATGGCTTTGAGAGACATCAGGCTGGGTCTTCCAAATATCGCATTGTAGGGCGACCTGAACTTAGTCATAGGAAGTCCGTGTGAACAGTGGCCACAAGGGGCCAGGTTCCTGCCCGAACCGTTAAGGTTACGACCCCCTCTGGGACGATGACGTTGCCTGTGAACCCCATTAGGGTGGAGTCCACGGCTCGGAGGTTTTCCGTAAGCAATCTCATCTTGGCAAACACATCAAGGTACAAAACATTCATGGAGCTTCCACTATCAACAAGGATCAGACTTACATCGTAGTTATTTAAATTGAGTGATACAACCAATGCGTCGTCATGTGGGAATTGTATCCCCTGGAGATCGTCGTCGGAGAAGGAGAGCTCACCCGTTCGTGCTTTCTTTGGCGCCGAGCCTTCATCATCATTTCTAGAGCTCGAGCCATCGGCTTCTTCAATCATGTTGATGTGGCTAATTACGGGCAGATTTGGAGGAGGCTGCTAAAGCTCGGGCTGGCGGTTACCCCTTTGTCCTGGCTCGGGCGCCCTCCTGAACTGGTTCAGTCGGTGTCATGGCCATGCTTCCGGTGATAGCGGCAGTATTTGGTGGGGTCCCTCCGAGTTGGGTTCCCTCGGAGAGGAGTTGGTCGGGGGAGCTGGCGCTCTATCTCCATGAGGATTTGCGCCCTGGGTACAGTGAGTGGAGTGTACCGATCGAATCGCCTGGGCAGGCTCCGGGAGCGATTTCTCAGCGGCGGCGGGGGAGCTCTTTGGCGACGAGGCAGGCTTGGCTGACAGATGGGTCGGTGCCCGTCCGAACCTTTAGGTTCTTTCTTCTTCGCCAGCTCGGCGCGGGCAGCTCTCCGCGATTCTTTGACCCTGGCGTATTTATTGCCAGGGCCATCATATCGGAGAGGTTCGGGGGGTAGCTGACCTCCATCGCCAGGTAGAAGTCGCTCTCCTTCAAGACTCCGCTAGGGCGGACATAGCCACCTCATGATTAAGGTGGTCCACCTCCAGCATAGCCTTGTTGAAACAGCCAAGGTAATTTCTCAAGGACTCCCCCTCTCTGCTTAACTTTGGAGAGGGAGTCGGATCTCCGTCGGTGACGGCGGCTACTGACGAACTGGCCAATAAAAAGGTGCTCAGCTCGTCGAATGAATCAACGGAACCCGGTTTCAAGGCGTTAAACCAAGTTCAGGCAGATCCTCTGAGGGTGGAAGGGAAGGCGCGACAGAGGATCGCGTCTGATGCTCCGTGGAACATCATTATTGACTGGAAGCTACTGAGATGATCATCCGGATCAGAAGAGCCATGGTAGGGCTCGATGGCGGGTAGCATAACATGGGAGGAAATCACTTCCTCCATGATCCCTTTGGTGAAGAGGATGCCCTGCTCCGCCTTGGGCTAAGGCGGATGAGCCTGCTTGGCGGCGTCTAGCTCCTAACGCATCTCCCAGAGTTGTCGGTGGATCTCCTCTTCAGATGTAAGAGGAGGAGCCGGGCGAGGAGAGCGCGAGGAGGGCATTGAATCATGGCGGGAGGACTCTGGAGAGAGGGATCGGGCCTGCCGAGATTTGGGGGGATCCCTGTTGCAGCCCCCTCGCGAGACTGGTCTGTCCTCCTTGGGTCGGTGTGGGGGGCCCGCGACTCCATGCGGGCCAGAAGAAGAGGTGGCCGGAGAAAAAGAGGCTGCAGCCTCAGGAAGGCGTGGAGCAGGGGCAGTTGCGAGGCGCTCCTGAACCAGATGGGTCAGGGCTTGGACTTGCTGGACCAGTGTGGCGAACTGATCCTGGGTCACCGGGATGGCTGGCGGTGACGGGGTCTCAACTGGCGGCGGTTGTGGCGCCGCGTTGCTCATCGGATCAGGTCTTTGGGAGACGACATGGTCCTGGGCTTCAGAAGTTGCTCTTCTCCGATTAGCCATTGGAGAGGTTCTCTTTCGGATCAAGATCCTTATCTCCTTTCTTCAAGTTTTAACGGGACTTGAGACCCTTCCTCTAGCGCCAATCTGTTGCCGCCGGGATCTGTCCTCCGACTCGGGCGCGGTCGGTCTCCTGATCAGGCTTCCTTCTGGGCGGATCTGCACAGAAGTCCTTACGCGAGAGGCGTTGGGGATGGCCCTCCGCGGAAGACCCTCCGACGCTAAGTCAGTGGGGATCGACGATCAACAAAAAATGAGGAGAAGGATCTCTCTGGGGAGTCCCTCCAGGGGTGGCCAATTGGGAGCTCTAGGGAAGCGCCGGTGAGCCGTGAAGGAGAGAGAGAGTGAGAGTGAGAGTGGGCTATGCGCGCGTACCTGAGTGAATCTGGGAGTGTCGTACTTATAGGCAATCACTTGAATCTTGAGCGCCTTCTGGAAGGTTCGAAGGTTGTTGGGATACGAAGATGATTCGAATCAGGTTATTGTGAGTCCGGTGGGATCCGTATCTTGTCTGTTGAAGGATCGATGGCTGGGAGAGCTCTTTGATGGCCTGAGATCCGAGCGTGTAAGTTCTAGGCCGTTATTATAGATCCTAGACCACTTCTCGATATGATCCTTTGTTTGGGATTCTGTTACGCGAGACATGGGCTCTCCCGCGTCGGGTTCCACGGAGGTGCATGTCGAGCCATGGATTGCTCGGGAAAGCCGAGTTACGGGTTGCTCGGGGAAACCGAGCTATGGATTGCTCGGGGAAAGCCGAGTTACGGGTTGCTCGGAGAAACCGAGCTATGGATTGCTCGGGGAAAGCCAAGCTACTGGTTGCTCGGGGAAGACCGAGCTATGGATTGCTTGGGGAAAGCCGAGCTACTGGTTGCTCGGGGAGGACCGAGCTACTGGTTGCTCGGGGAAGACCGAGCTATGGGTTGCTCGGGGAAGACCGAGCTATGGATTGTTCGGGGTAGACCGAGCTATGGATGGCCCAGGGAAGCCGAGCTACGGGTAGCTCAGGGAAAGCCGAGCTACGGGTTGCTCGGGGAAGACCGAGCTATGGGTAGCTCGAGGGAAGCCGAGCTGTGGGTTGCTCGACCCGCTGGACCATACTAGTTAGCTTGTTCTTTATGGGCGTAGTGTAGCGGGCGGGGGATGGGACTGATCTTAGCCCCTTTGCACGATTATCAATGCAATGCCGATTTTACCCCTAAACAGCATGCAAACAAAAACTTGTTATTGTTGCAAAAAGAGCAATGCTGCTACCAGGACTAATCTGGCATATTTTTGTCCCAAATCCAAATGTGATTCACCTGAAAAAGTTCCTCTCTAGGAGGAGGCCATCATACATGTGGCCCTTTTCCTCTTCTGAAGATCACTTGGATGCTAAACTGCGCTTGAGCAGGATACATCTCCTTTGTCATGGCCATACCATTGTTGAAGAAGTAATTCATTTTCCAGCAGGCTCTGCCAACTTTTTACCGCTTCCTTTTTCGTACTCATGAAAATAAGTCATCAATTCAAAGGCAAACAACAAGGAATATTTTGTGGTTTACTACGAACTCAACTATTACAATCAATGACTTCTTTTGTATGAGCCATCAACCTTGTGAAAAAGAAAAATATTTTCAAACTAAGATAAATGAACACCACCTTTCTTGGGAAAAATCTAATTTTTCTGTTGCCAAACTAAGGGTTTTGCTGATTAGTAATGTTGGTGTCGCTAAAATAGCTAGAGTATGGAAGTAAACCTTCTTTTTTCTTTTGGCTCAGGTATTAATGTGCAAAATCCATGAAGAAAGAGACAATTTCTATTCTGAACATTGTTTTTTTTTAATGTTGATAAAATCAAGAATTTTAATGTTTTTTTTTTTTTAAACCTGTATGTTATTCACATCACCTTCAAAATTTAAGCTTATTTTTTAGTTGTTGCTAGAAAGTGGCCATAACCTCTCCTGACTTTCTGTGGCATCTACTTACTGAGTGCATTTGCTCTATGCTGCAGGAACTTCTGCTTGTCCTCAAAGCAAATTTTATTGTAGGAATATAGGAGATACACCTCATTTCTTGTTCTCATCTCGGGTTAATGATCGCATTTGTGGTAAGTAGTGTGTACTAAAGTCTTTTGCTTAAACATTATTCTTATGGGAGACCATCAATGCTGCCTTCTTATATTTATTGCTGGTTAACATAATATCTGACTGGTTTCTATTTTGTTGGCATTTTGCTTTTGCTTTTGCTTTTCTATTTTCTGGCCGGTATCAAATAATTTGTTTATTTCTAGATTGTTGTGATGGAAGTGATGAATATGACACTGGCGTGAATTGTCCAAACACATGTGTCAAAGATCAGAATGTTTCTGAAAATAGAATTGGTGACAATGATGCAGAAGCAACAACAATGAACAGTGAAAGCAGACAAGAAAGAGAAAATAAAATTGATTTGGAGGACTTAATCCAAAAGCTAAAAGGTATAATTGTGAGCATTAATGAAGAAATTTAATGTGGCAAAAAATGACAATAATATTTAATTGGCCTTGGCTATTTGTTCACAGGATTGAAAATGCTTATAATGATACAATTGGGTTCTGCAATGTGTATAATGGTCTTTTGCCTGTTCTATCGGCGCACTAGATCTCGAAGGAGGCGCTATTTGTGGAAGAATTAGTAAGCTTACAAGTTTAGTTGTCTCTGCTGTATTTTAAACAAGTTACTGTGTAACATCTTTTTCACAAATGTTACAGATAAAGAAAGTATTTGTAAATTCTATTGAGGTTTATCTAAAATATAGCTTGCTTATGATAATCACTTCTGGAACCTTTTTATGACATGATGATACCACATATTGATAACTTTTATTGTCAGGTGGAATTGTCCTTTTAGTAGCACCCTGTTCTGAAATGCTGTCACAAGCAGTGGATGAAATAGAATATGTTAAGTCGAGGGACTTCTCCAACCTTGGCACATAAAAAGCATCAGATTGTATAATGGGAAATCATATCATAATTTATATAAGATAGACTGTAAGAACAAAGCTTTCAAGAGCATTAAAGACAGTGAGCATGCATTTTATCTTCTACCTGTTCTTCAGATGGTTCTGATACATGAAAAAGCTAAATGCATTATCAGAAATATTGTTGAATATTCAACTGCATTGTCTTAACCCGGAAACATCCTGCTGAGCATAGGCATTTGTATTTCTTCTTTGTCATCCATAATTGATTACCATCAAATTACTACAAAGAGGCTAATTAGGAATATGAATTCCCTTGGTGCACTTAGGTAAGTTCAAACTGGGTTTTACCCAAGATCTGTATTTTGTTTCAAGCCCATGTTGAGTCAATTTCATCTGGTCCAAACATGGCTTGTTAAAGCAGGCTTAATCCCTTTAAATAGCCTGATTAAGCTCAGAGACACCGATCGGAATAATATCCTGTTTCCTCTTGTTTCCACTTGCCTAATGATCATTCTTATATGCCCTTTTCCAAACCAGTTCGAGGATTGAAGCTTGCCAGGTTTCAGTAGGCGCTATGCCATGGTGCACAATCATATTATCATTGATGCTGGATGATGCTTTGGTGAGGTGTGGGTTGCGATTACCATTGATTCATTTGTCATAATATAATAGACATTTAAGATGGACTCTCCTAGTGATGGTTCTATCTTTAAGTGAAGCTCCTCTTTTTCTTTGCCTTTATCGAAAAGAACCTTCCCCTACCCTCACGTCCTCTTCCAAAATCCATGCATATGCACACTTACACCAAAC
This sequence comes from Calamus simplicifolius, assembly GCA_900491605.1. NCBI lineage: Eukaryota > Viridiplantae > Streptophyta > Magnoliopsida > Arecales > Arecaceae > Calamus > Calamus simplicifolius. The sequence continues at coordinate 47,122 of UESW01002842.1, read as the reverse complement.
CCACCCCCAGGAAAAGAAACCAGGAGCTTATTTGTCCAACTTGAGTCACATAAATTTGAGTAGGTGCCTTGAAACTATCCACAATAATCATTAATTTTCAGATCAGTGACTATTGTATTTGAATTTTCAGATCCTTATTGTCAGCTGGATTTCTATATCAACATTGAAGACCTATAATCCTTGGCTCATTTCTTGACTGAATTGAACTGAGTGGCTCTGTTGTTTGAGCCTGAGTGACTTGATTTTGATCATTTATGATTCATAAAGAGCGGCTTCGTAGATTTATTTGTAAATCAAATTGTCACAATGCTGCATTCTGAAACAAAGTAGTATTCACTCTAAAATAGAATGGTTGAAAGTTTCAATCAGTAAGAATGAAGTTCTGTAATTTGTGGGCCTTCTGCATTTCCTGGAATGCTACTGTTGTTGTTTGTGGATCAGGATAAAGAAAACATTGTCGTTGTATTATTGGATGGTTAAACTAGTGCGCTAGCCAAAAGATGAGTTCGAGCTATCTACCTGTATTGTAAATCATATCAAGCAAGTTTGTGATCATTTCAACAAGGTCAAAATTAAAAGCACATATTTGTTAATCAGGTTTATGTAAAGTTTATGTCTGTGTTTACTTTAGGAGCTTTTGTCTGCAGAGATTCTACTATATTTTACACCTATGGTGGATTCATTTGCAGTTGTGTTATACCGATTGAACAACTTGTTTGCAAATCAAAAGCATTCAAATTTGAAGATATCTATTATTTCTGATATAATCTCAACTTGAATAAAAGTGAAAAAAAAGATGCAGGGATTATTTGGATAAAATATAAGCTAAACCAAATGTTATGCTTGTACCTTTAAACATTGTTTATACAACTCAACTCAACTCATCTAAGCCTTTTCCCAATTACATAGGGTCGGCTATATGAATCTGCTTCCTCCACTCTACTCTATTCAGGATCATGTCGACATTCAAATTACAAATGGTTATATCTTTTTTAATTATTTCTATCCATCTTAGTTTAGGTTCACCTTTACCTCTATTCTTACCATGAATTGTTAAAAGATTACTATTTCTAACCGGAGCATCTAAAGGTCTACGTTGTATATATCCAAACCACCGTAATCGATTTTCTTTCATTTTATCTTCAATTGGGGCTACTCCTATCATTTCTCTTATATGTTTTTCTAATTCTATCTTTTAAAGTTAAACATTAAAAAAGTATAAAAAAGGTTTTGTTATGATCTTTCAAGGTATATTTTTCTCATTCAAACATCTCGATTAACTTTAGAATATTAAAAATATATTTTTGCAAACTTGTTTTAACACCTACATCCTTGAGCAATCTCTAAAAAGAATATATATTCGCTCCTAACATCATGACAATGGATCAAACTCATTGCTACATTGGAACAGGATGGAACAACTGGTACCATATTGTTCTAGTGTCAAAACTACCATTGGTATGGGTGATTGGATGTCAAAATAGTTATATTCATACATGCCAAGTACCAATCATAATAGTATTTATTGGTCTGTTCCGGTGCATATCAGTGATATGATATTGACCATGCTGGTCGGCATTGACAATTTTTCCATTCTTTGAAAGTTGTCAATTCCAGCACATACGGTCTGGTCAGTATCAGTACTGTACTGTTCTGAAAACTTAATTAAGTTTTCACGGGATGTATTTGACTTATGCATATCGTTATGGATTTTGGATCTGGACGTGAGTATCCAGGCAACACGAAAGGTAGCTTGTTTTATTTTTGGTACATTTATTACAACTTATTGATTGTGGATATGGTTTATTAATGAAGCATGATGAAATTGTGGGCAAGCTGGCAGCTTCATTGGAAGTTAATGTGAACCTCAACCTTGATGTGGACATAATGTTAACAGAATATGCTAAGTCTTGAGGAAACCTAAGAGCCATCCCAGCTAAGTGTGTTATGCTTGCTCAACTTGGTAGGGAGACGAGTCTTTGTGCTTTTATTCACCTCTGCAGAGGTGTTATTAATTCGCCTCTCCATAGGTATCTCTGTTTATCTGTCAGAAAGTAAGATTCTGATGTTGCAACTTCATCTCTTACCTGTTGGTGACTATGCTTTTAAATTTCTTTAAGAACTTTTCCTAAAAATGCACCAAGGTAAAAATAATAATAGCACAATTTGTTGATCAGGCAGGGAGTATTATAATCTCCTGCCTGTATTTTGGATTGAATGGAACTTTATTTGCTATCAATTTTTTTAAAGAGGAAGTCCTTTTCTGCAACAGATGATCTTTCTATTCATCATATTAACAAAGACCGAGCCTGTTTATTTTTTTTATATTAGTTTGTCGAAAATTCTTGACTTGAAATTGCTGGCCAATAATTAGTGTAAAGCACAAATTGAAGGTGATGAAATGGCAATGCAAAAGATTTGTTTAATATAAACAGTGATCATAGTTCCTGGTATAATCATGTGTACATTTTATTATTGCTTAAATTCTTCTAATTTCTTTCCTTCTATCAGTGTATTAGCAGTTGATGCATAGGAAGTATGCTGATCATTGTAGTAGTCAAGCGTTGCAAGTAAACTGACCCTGCATCCTGAATCATTGTGTGGAAACCCTATTATCAAATCCTTGCATCATTAAACAATGACCCCCTCCTCTTCCCTTTCCAAACCAAATTCTCTCCTCCTTTCTTTTCATTACATGTAGCAATGACGCTAACTTTGTTTAAGGTGAAACACCCAAAAAGGGCCAGACTAACTGGTCTGACATGATCAGTTACTATTGTGCTATCACACAACCATAAACAACCAGCATAAACCTGTATTTTTTTTCCTTCACGATAGAGTGGAAGGTTATCAAGGACATCAGCTTTCTGTTTGGTAGACTTTTAAGGACTACAGTTCTCTATGCATCTCATAAAATTATTAACTGCTATATGCTTAAGCACAAAAAAATAATGACATTCTTTTCCTCTTCAAATCCTGTAGATTTTTGTTTGTGTACATCCTTTACAGTAGTCTTAACAACCTATGCTCATTTTTGGACAGTCCTGAAAAAAGTTCAAGCATTACTTCATAATTTCATGCACATGACACGGCTAAACATGTATATGAATTTCTCATTAATTACCCTACCTACAAAGAAGACAATAAACTTTCCAAAAAGTCACTGCCCAGGTCCTGTAACTCCACAACATCTGCTTGATGGCCGACCATCCCTTGGATGCCGCTATTTCTCTTCCATTTTGGTAGTTCAGCTGGAACCTCATCATAAATGTCCCATTCCCTTGTTGCTCTCTTTCTTGGGTTGTAATTTGTCTCAGTGCAGCCATACACTGGGCAAGCAGTGCCACTCGTGGTGCATGGCAAGGCCTGTTCAAGGTGAACAACTTCTGAAGCCTTGGCGACTGTTTCCATGGGGAAATTGAGGCGAGCGTGTGATCCTCTCATTTGCCAAGCAGCTTTGTCATATGCTAGCGCAGCTTCTTCTGCAGTATTGAAAGTTCCAAGCCAAACCCGCATTCCTTTCCTTGATGTGTCCCTTATCTCTGCTGCAAACTTTCCCCATGGTCGCCTTCTCACCCCTCTAAAATGCTTGGGGGCAACCTTTTCTGTTGCTGAAGTTTTTGATTTCGAAGACGAGCAGGCAACGTCTCCCGAATCAAAAGAAGTTTCACAGCTATTTGAGGCTGTGATTCCATTGAGCAGATCATCCCAGCTTTCAGCTCCCATAGATATCCATCTGCCAAGGCTTGGAAGCCTCTGTAGGATGGCCAGATTTCCTTCCCCTCGTTCCAGACCAGGCATTTCGTTCCAGTCTCGGGACGCTGCAGGCTTCTTGCTGGGATCATCGTCGGAATTGCAGCTCTCTCGGGCATTTCCGGTGAAGAAACTAGCCCATACATCTTCCAGGAGCTTATCATTTGCTTGACACCTCTTCAATTCAGTGGCCATGGTGATGGAAGAGATTTAGAAGAGCGTGCCTTAGAATGAAACACAACCAATTGGAGAAGGGAGGTTGAGAGTTTGGATTGCTGTGATGTTATATAGAGTTGCCAGCAGAGGAAGAGTTTAAAGCCTTGGTTTAGCCAACAAACAAGAGAAACGGTAAGAAACTTGGGTTCCAACGAATGAAGCCCTCTATTGGTGTACGCGAGGACTCAGCATCAGGTAAGCATGATGTCAATTGGCCAAGTTTATAAAACTATATGGTTGACTTCTTCTGTTGCCGCAGCCTTTTTTGTTAAGTTATCGCATGTTGTTCCCCCAAGCTAGAAATTTAGCATTCACAGTATCAAACGTGTTTCTTGACATCAGAAGGTTGTTTGTGTTTGATTCTGTGTGCAATGGACTCGCATCTAAATTGATCGGCCACGTTTGAAAGCTATTAAGGTACGTCATCTTATATGGTTTTCTTCCTCCTGCATTCAGAAGCTGCCCTTTGGAAGTGGATAAAATGAGAGGTGTTCTATGAGCAGTTAGTTCCTTGTGGGTAACCTCCTCCTATGGGTGGATGGGTGTTTACTGAATCCTTGTTTTTGAATTTTGAATCCTTCTACGTTCTTAGCTTTGGTTATGACGTGCATCCTATTCTACCATCATGCTTGGTCATGACCACCATTTTGGATAATATTATCTTTGGAGTCGGCAAAACGAAGAAACAGGGGAAGCCTGGAAGTTGTACATGAAAGCTGCTGATCTGTTGTCTTTACCCATTCTGATCATCTTTATTGGATCCAGAGAATCATGAGATGGAGGTTTTGTGGAGGTTTTAAGTGTCCTACTGAGCAAAAGGATTATGGTAGGCATTGCCAACATTAGAAGGAACAAGTGTGCTCATGCGAGAAGCATGGTGGTCAAGGAAACCACGCGCTTCTCCGCATTATTCAGCCATGACCAGTGGGAAGGAATACTTCGCGCTTTGGCAATGGATATACTGATGCTTGTTGTAGTAGATACGCTTTCAGATTCAATGCATGAGGATGTCTTAGTACGGTGCTGCCCTTGATATTGTTGTCCTCACTCCTCAGAGCTTTCCAGGACTCGAGAATGTTTGGTGGTTTCTTATTTGCGTTGGGATTTCCGCTTGTTACTTTTCAAAACTTGTGCTCGTTTGCTTTGCAAGGAGTAAAGGGTTGCGACATGGGGAAGCCTGCCTTGTAAGCAACTGGTCTGGTAAGCTGGGAAGAAGTCTAAGTTCTGACCATCCGTATTGCAATAATTATTATTGAATGGTCCAGTTGATACATAGCATTTAGCCCTCCTCTTTTATCGGCAATTTTGGTGCATGGAAATCAGTAAACCAATTGTTGTCAATCAAAGTTTCCATTTTGTAGGTTGAAAGCTAAAACGAAAATTGGACCCAGTCGGTCCTGCTTAAGATTATGATCTGTGATACCAGAGATGGCTGATATGATTCGTCCTGTACCAAACAGATAATGTACTTCTTAAATGAATCAAAAGAATATCCTCTCATTTGCCACTATTCTCGCCTCTATAATGAACAGTTTGATTGATATGAACTAATTCGGTATGCTGATACAGATGATTTATCCTCCGAAACTGAATCGGAACCAAACTGATGCAGTTCTTACTGTATCAAACCACTATATGATTCAAATTGGTATTCCTTTTTTATGCAGGGTAAGATCGTCATCGCATCGGTATTAGTGCATATGGCGAAAGGAAATGATCATTTTCAACTTTTAACTCTAATAGCCACATCTGGAAAAAGATAAAATATAACTGATCCACTACGATGTTTAGAGAGAGCTAAATTGTCTTCATACATTAGTATGACCAAACTGTCTTCATATCTTGATAGGATTGAGTTGTCTTCATACCTTGGCAGAATCAAACTACTTTTATGTCTCGACATGACCGAACTATCTTCATACCTCGACAGGATCGAGCTGTCTCTATACCTCGGCAGGACCGAGCTACTTTTATGTCTCGACATGTTCGAGCTGTCTCCATGCCTCAAAAGGACCGAGCTACTTTTATGCCTCGGCAAGACCAAGCTATCTTCATACTTCAACGAGATCCAGCTGTATCCATACCTCGATAAGATCGAAGAACTTTTTGGCTTGGGCACCCCTCTTGCCCTAGGCTGTGCCGAGGATTGCGGAAGATAAATCGCCCCTATCACATGAATCTCATGACGATCCTCTTAAAATAGGAACAAGGAGCCAAACTTAACCCTCCGACCATAATCAATAAGATTTTAAATCTCTTGATAACTGGCGAGATTTTAATCATATCGGCCCCTAATACTCCAAAAAGGAAACATAAACTAAATATGGTCAAATGCCCATGAATGATTATATCATGGAGCGCCAATCAACTGCCGATCCTCCTAACTACCAAGATTCGAATCATAACAATCCCATAACTAATTAGATTCGAATATACTTGCTTTTGATTTCCTAACATGCACCCAAGAAATCAGATAACCATCCGCCATCATTCCAACGGTTTATAAATATCCTGTCCTAAGATCCTTTCAAGTATGCTTAAGCTAATCTCAGAAACTCTAGCAGAGTTTATAGCTCTTAGAAGGCCATCCTTGAGAGATTCTTCTATTGGAGCCTTCTTCTCTCATCTGTTTGCTAAGAATTTTCACTGATTTGAGCATCGAAGGGTCTTCGGCAGGGATCATCCCCTGTGCTTCCTATGCGGAGACTATCTTGCAGGTTCTACCGAACGAAAGATTATCATTCGGATTCTGACGTGCATCGCCCTTTAAGCCGGAGAACGAAATTTAGTAGCAACACTTTTCTTGGATTTCTTTGCATCCAAACGTAGGTTATATTGCTTCCATCTTGCATCAGACCCAAATCTCAACGCAACACATCCTAGGCTTGATTCAGCTTGGATAACTTGTTGGATCTCAAAACTTGACCTTATCTGGTTAGCATAGATCAAGTCAGGATCTAAAATCAGAAAATTTGGTTGGCTTCCAGACCATCTGGTCATCTTTGCATCGGCCTCAACCCAGTCTGCAAGTAGCCCTCAAAATGACAAGTCGAAACTCAAAATGCCCAAGCAACCTCTGAACCTCGGAGCCCTCATTCTAAATCAATCCAAACACAAACTACTCCAGTTTCTCTTTCACACAAGCAAAAGAATGAAGCTACAACAGTAAAACTCGAATGACTGATTCAAAGCACAGCAAATCAAAACACCCTCTCCAGTGCTCCATCAGCTCAAATACCCGCTACAGTCCTTTCTAGTTGCCCTTGCCGTCTCTTATTCACTCTTAACGGATCTCTCTTTCCATCCCCACGGGGAAGGCCTGGAAAAACTAGGCTGCGTTGTTCGCCAAGAAGTCTTGCACTTGGGTCCAAAATCAGGGCCTAGTCGACGGTCGGCGAGCCCATTTTTGTCGAAGAAGAGCCTGAAGACGGGGACTGGACGTCGAACGGTACGATCGTCCCATGGCCCCCAAAATGAGAGCTGTATGTCTCCAGGACCACCGATCATGTGAAGGCGGGAAAAGAGTTTGTATACCGCCCCTGATGCAGCAAGACTTATGTGGACTGCACCGTCTCTTCTGATTGGTCCACGTGGCTCCTACGTGGATGACCTGCCGGGCTGTATGGCTCTACTTTGATGTTACGTTCTGAACGTGACGGCCATTTAAAGCAGTTCGCTTTTTTTTTAAAAATTAGTATGCAGACGAAAATGCCCTTTTCCTTCATCCTAGCGCCATTTTACGTTGTATTTCATCTGTGCAAGAAGAACTCTCTTTCTTCCCCGGTCAAAAGAAAATATTTCAGCTTTGAGGCTGAAAAACCTGGCAACTGGAGTCTGTATAGAAAAACTTCTGGAGGAAATGTCATTCGCAGCACAAAGTAAAAATTCTTTCTTCCAACTTCTTTCTAAAGCTCCTTTATTACACCAACAGTTTTTTCTGGTTAGAGTTAGTTAATGCGTGACCAAACCGTTTAATGCACGGGTAACTTCCTTAGAACAAAATAGTTATGACATTCTGGGAGTCATAACTGTTTTGTAAGCACGAATGTTATACTCTTTTAATGCGGCCCTTTTCCTCCATCCTAGCGCCAATTTATGTTGGATTTCATCTCTGCAAGATGAACTCTTTCTTCCCCTCCCTCGCTCTGAGAGTCCGGATGCTAATGAATCAGTTGAGCACGAACCTACGCCCTCGCTTTGAAAGTCTGGTCGACAGAAAATATTTCAGCTTCGAGGCTGAAAACATGGCTACTGGAGTCTACTGGAGTCTTCAAATATAAAAGTTTATCCAATGAGTTTTTCCTTGCCAAAACCTCACGTAGACGTTCGCTTCTCTCTCTGAATTCGGCCAGGTCTGTAAGATGGGCCTCAGCTGCCTTCGTTATCTCTTCGTCAATTGCTTTTAAAAGGCTTTAATGACAGGAAAACAGAGAGAAAGAAGATGGAGGAAAAAATGAGCCTTTTAAAAGCAATTGACGAAGAGATAACGAAGGCAGACCTGGCCGAATTCAGAGAGAGAAGCGAACGTCTACATGAGGTTTTGGCAAGGAAAAACTCATTGGATAAACTTTTATATTTGAAGACTCCAGTAGACTCCAGTAGCCAGGTTTTTCAGCCTCGAAGCTGAAATATTTCCTATCGATCGGACTTTCAGAGCGAGGGCGTAGGTTCGTGCTCAACTGAATTTCATCTGTGCAAGAAGAACTCTCTTTCTTCCCCCCCTCGCTCTGAGAATTCGGATGCTGCCCTTTCCCTCCATCCTAGCGCCAATTTATGTTGGATTTCATCTCTGCAAGAAGAACTCTTTCTTCCCCTCCCTTGCTCTGAGTCCGGATGGTAAGGAATCCCCGCGACACCCTACTTCAAATTCGACCGTAAATCCTTCGCAACACCCCAGTGGAAAGTCACGATACCCTAGCTTTAAGGCGACGACACCCGTCGTTAGAACTGACAACGGAGAGAATCCCCGCGACACCCTAGTTCTAATTCGGCCGAAAATCAATCGCGACACCCCAGTTGAAATCTCACGACACCCTAGCTCTAAGGAGACGACACCCGTGCTTAAAACTGACCACGGAGAGAATCCCAGCAACATCCTAGTTCGAATTCGGACGTAAATCCTTCGCGACACCCAAGTTGAAATCCCACGACACCCTAGCTTTAGGGCGACGACACCCGTGCTTACAAATAACCATATAGAGAGTCCCCGGCGACACCCTAGTCGAATTCGGCCGTAAATCCTTCGCGACACCCCAGTCGAAATATCATGACACCCTAGCTTTAAGGCAACGACACCCGTCTTTAGAACTGACCACGGAGAGAATCCCCGTGACACCCTAGTTCTAATTCCGCCGAAATCAATCGCGACACCCCAGTTGAAATCTCACGACACCCTAGCTCTAAGGAGACGACACCCGTGCTTAAAACTAACCACGGAGATAATCCCAGCGATACCCTAGTTCGAATTCGGCCGTAAATCCTTCGCGACACCCCAGTTGAAATCCCACGACACCCTCGCTTTAGGGCGACGACACCCGTTCTTACAAATGACCACATAGAGAGTACCCGGCGACACCCTAATTGAATTCGGCCATAAATCCTTCACGATACCCCAGTTGAAATCTGACGACACCCTAGCTTTAAGGCAACGACACCCGTCTTTAGAACTGACCACGGAGAGAATCCCCGCGACACCCTAGTTCTAATTCGGCCGAAAATCAATCGCGATACCCCAGTTGAAATCTCACGACACCCTAGCTCTAAGGAGATGACACCCGTGCTTAAAACTGACCACGGAGATATCCCAGCGACACCCTAGTTCAAATTCGGCCGTAAATCCTTCGCGACACCCCAGTTGAAATCCCACGACACCCTAGCTTTAGGGCGACGACACCCGTGCTTACAAATGACCACATAGAGAGTCTCCGGCGACACCCTAGTCGAATTCGGCCGTAAATCCTTCGCGACACCCCAGTCAAAATATCACGATACCCTAGCTTTAAGGCAACGACACCCGTCTTTAGAACTGACCACGGAGAGAATCCCCGCGACACCCTAGTTCTAATTCGGCCGAAAATCAATCGTGACACCCCAGTTGAAATCTCACGACACCCTAGCTCTAAGGAGACGATACCCGTGCTTAAAACTGACCACGGAGATAATCCCAGCGACACCCTAGTTCGAATTCGGCCGTAAATCCTTCGCGACACCCCAGTTGAAATCCCACGATACCCTAGCTTTAGGGCAACGATACCCGTGCTTACAAATGACTACATAGAAAGTACCCGGTGACACCCTAATTGAATTCGGCCGTAAATCCTTCGCGACACCCCAGTTGAAATCTGACGACACCCTAGCTTTAAGGCGACGACACCCATGCTTGAACAAGACGGGAATTTGACGTCACCCTAGTACTAATTCGATGACACCTTAGTAACTCAGCCATGCCATATTTCCGAGAAAAGTTGCTAAACGTGGGCAGTTCCTATGGGTTCGCGGGTCTCTGTGATGTGATCGTGGCGATCCGGGTGTCCTTTCGTATTTCTCTGAGGTCGGCATAAACCCTAGAAAAAGCACTCAATCGTCTGTTGCTCGAGAAGCCATCCTTTTGCTCAAGAAGTCATCCTTCGTCTCTTGCTCGAGAAGCCACTGGTCTCCTTTTCCCTCCTAAATTTGTACCATAGTTCATTCTTCCGTATACTTCATTCATGGAGATGAGTGCTTTCGTTTGTGGATGAAGACCGCGAACAAAGAAGAAGCAGACGGAGAAAATGGCGGAACAATGCAAGGACATAGTTCTTCGTTCGAATGAGGATGCGCTCCTTCAGGTATGTTTATCACTATATTAAATATTATGACATTCTCTCTTAAAATTTCATGACAAGTATGTCTTCTGTCTTACCTCCTGTTTCAGTTGACAATAAAATTGTTCCAGTCCCCCCAGTCAAGGTTTCCCAGCTGTTTAAGAATAGCTGCAGGCCGGCAGTATACGTTCAGAAGGTTTGGAGGATGGGGTTCTCTAGATGGCATACAAAACTGATTCGAAGGATCCCATTTGGTGCCTTCGTCGACATGCAGACGTTCACAGTCGACGGGCGACTGCTAGCAGACATCATAAGATGTCACAATGGAGGCGACGAGTTCATGTTTTGTGGAAAGCCAGTTCTATTCAGTGCCGACGAAGTCGCACTCATTCTGGGACTTCCAGCTCATGGGAAGAAGATCGACACGTCCAGCCAAATGTTCAACAGAAGGTTGTTCAGACGGTTTGGCCAGGGTTTAGATCTTCGCCAAGAAGGTTTGGAGAAGTTTATATTTCAACTCCGATCATCTAAAGTACAGGAGGATGTCGAGGACACCGTCCGACTTTGGATCGCATACATGTTGGCCATATTTTTGGCTCCAAAGTCTAATCAGAGATGTCCACGGTATCTCATCCAGCACTTGGATAACTTAAGTCAACTGGGTAGCATCGACTGGGCTTCGGCACTGAAGGAGTTGATTGTTCTGGCTCTCCCAGAAATAGCTGCTTGCTTGCGTTTCGAGGAGCCGGTGCACTCAAAGAATGCAAAAAAAGTTAGGAGGCAGCCTACCTTGTTCGGATGCTCGGCAGCACTGGTGGTAAGGATTATTGAGACACATAATTAGTGTTGTGAGTAAATTTTTTTGTAATATTACATTATTTAATATCCAAAAAAATATCATGTTCAGGCGTGGTTCCTCGAGCATACATCAATGCGAGAGCCAGCATACCCTGATAAACGGCCCCGGCTATTGAAGTGGTATGACCACCAAATAAAGATCCAAACGGTTCGGGTTGCCGACTTGCAGCCTCACGACTTGGTAATCTAGTTCATTGCTCCATTGCTCTGACCATTTTTCCAACTTAATGCGTCAATATGTTCACTTAATATTAATTTGTTATCATCTTGCGTTGCAGATGGAGGGAGCTACTGTACCATTGCCAGAAGAGCGCTGGCTTCTCCCTCAGCAGAATGTTGCATCCCCCCCTCAACCAACAGATACCTGCGCCCCTCAACCAATGGATAGCTGCGCAGGATGTGCCGAGTTGAGGACTGAATTGGAGTGCGTTAAGATCAACTCGACGATGTCAGACACAGGCTGTCCATTGCTGAGAGCCTCCTCAGTTCACTGATCAGAAAGGAAAGTAATGCAATAAATGAGGAGGACATGGGAGACGAGAAAACAGAGAAGGTGCATTCCCTGGAGTTGGTCCTCCGCGAGCCTGGTAATGCAATAAATGGAGGAGGACCATTCATCTGAGTTTCCAATTGAGATAGGGAATGCAAAAGCAGAGGAGAAGAGATTGGAGGGGGATTCATTGGCTGATAAAATAGAGCATAGGAATGAAAATAAACATGAGTCCATATCCGATAATAAACTTGGCACCCCTGCGCCAAAGGATGACAATATGGACTTAGAAATAATTGGAGTGCCTTCGCTTGTTAGGAGGATTAAAAAAGAGCCGAGGAAGCGTAAGGCATCCACGGTCGTCGGAGAATGTTATGAGACAACCCGTCCTAAAAAGTCGGTGAAGACAGTGGGCACGTCAAAGCCCAACACAACGGTCGAAGATGACCAAATAATTATTCAAAATTTTTTGAGCGAGCGACAAACTGACGAGATCGTCTACACAAATATGTTTTCTGGCGTTGCAACAAGAAAAAATCTTCAAGATCTCATTAACAATGAAATGATAATAGATGATGTAAGTATATCAAGGAACATGTTCTAGTTGTTGATTTTAGAATTATATTAATCGTTTTACATTCCATTGGCAAATAATTGATTGCGGCCAGGAGTTTCTGATGCGCAACTGGGCAGAGCATCCTGACCGATACCATAAGTGCATAATTGCATCAGTTTTCGTATCTGCTCTATGTCTGACTTCCTCATCACCTACTCATGAACTTGCTGGAACATCAGGGGTTGCGATATTTGACAATGTATCGGATGAAGATAAGGCCCAATTCCGGTTTCTTTTCACCATTATAAACTCTGATAACTCGCACTGGCATTTGGTTGCTCTCGACATGGAAAGAAAGGTGTTCATGCACCTGAATTCATTGAAACGCAACCTGAAGTACAAGGCCAATGCAAGGAAATGGCATACAATTCTAGGCCACATATTCCATATCTACTGCGATAAGAAGGAAGTGATGGATTGGCCGATGGAAGATATTTCGGATTGCCCAAGCCAACCGACCGGATCGCTGGATTGCGGCCTATACTGTCTGAGATACATGGAATGTCTTGCTCGATGGGACAATCCTGATATGAAGATGGATTTCATGGATGAGGAAGTCAGAGATTACCGGCGACACTTAGCTGTGACGATATTGAGAGAGGGCCTGAACAAAAAGATTAGCGACATTGTCGAAAAATGTTCTTAATTTTTTTATTCTTCTTTGAATGAAAATTGAATGTAATTTATTCATATTAACACTGATTAATATTTAATGCAAATGCATAAATTTTATATTGCGAGCAGGAGTGTCCTCGATGTATTCATATGTTTGCCTTCGTATGTTTCCGCCTTTCGGGTGTCGCCGCGCAAGAGCTAGGGTGTCGTTTGCCAAGAGCTGGGGTGTCGTCGCGCTAAAATCTTCGGTGTCGGTTCGCGAGCACTGGGATGTCTCGTAGGTTTCCGCCTTTCGGGTGTCGCGCAAGAGCTAGGGTGTCGTTTGCCAAGAGCTGGGGTGTCGTCGCGCTAAAATCTTCGGTGTCGGTTCGCGAGTACTGGATGTCTCATAGGTTTCGCCTTTTGGGTGTGCCGCGCAAGGCTAGGGTGTCGTTTGCCAAGAGCTGGGGTGTCGTCGCGCTAAAATCTTCGGTGTCGGTTCGCGAGTACTGGGATGTCTCGTAGGTTTTGCCTTTCGGGTGTCACCGCGCAAGAGCTAGGGTGTCGTTTGCCAAGAGCTAGGGTGTCGTCGCGCTAAAATCTTCGGTGTCGGCTCGCGAGTACTGGGATCTCGTATGTTTCCGCCTTTCGGGTGTCGCCGCGCAAGAGCTAGGGTATCGTTAACAAGAGCTGGGGTGTCGTCGAGCTAAAATCTTCGGTGTCGGTTCGCGAGTACTGGGATGTCTCGTAGGTTTCCGCCTTTCGGGTGTCGCCGCGCAAGGCTAGGGTGTCGTTTGCCAAGAGCTGGGGTTCGTCGCGCTAAAATCTTCGGTGTCGGTTCGCGAGCACTGGGATGTCTCGTAGGTTTCCGCCTTTCGGGTGTCGCCGCGCAAGAGCTAGGGTGTCGTTTGCCAAGAGCTGGGGTGTCGTCGCGCTAAAATCTTCGGTGTCGGTTCGCGAGTACTGGGATGTCGTAGGTTTCGCCTTTCGGGTGTCGCCGCGCAAGGCTAGGGTGTCGTTTTCCAAGAGCTGGGGTGTCGTCGCGCTAAAATCTTCGGTGTCGGCTCGCGAGTACTGGGATGTCTTGTATTTTTGCCTTTCGGGTGTCACCGCGCAAGAGCTAGGGTGTCGTTTGCCAAGAGCTGGGTGTCGTCGCGCTAAAATCTTCGGTGTCAGCTCGCGAGTACTGGATGTCTCGTATGTTTTCGCCTTTTGGGTGTCGCCGTGCAAGAGCTAGGGTGTCGTTTAACAAGAGCTGGGGTGTCGTTGCTAAAATCTTCGGTGTCGGTTCGCGAGTACTGGGATGTCTCGTAGGTTTCGCCTTTCGGGTGTCGCCGCGCAAGAGCTAGGGTGTCATTTGCCAAGAGCTGGGGTGTCGTCGCGCTAAAATCTTCGGTGTCGGTTCGCGAGTACTGGGATGTCTCGTAGGTTTCGCCTTTCGGGTGTCGCACGCAAGGCTAGGGTGTCGTTTGCCAAGAGCTGGGTGTGTCGTACTAAAAGCACTTCATTTTACTGAAATAGACACCCTATTTTGAAAGCATTTCATTTGCGACCAAGCCACCATAATTCAAAAGTTACGACACCCGTGTTTTATATATGCTCTTGTGTAAGTTGACTCAATACATAAGCATCAAATTCGTCCATCAAAGTTTCGGACGGCGGAACAATTCTCTCCAGGTCCTCTTCAGTATTAATAGACTGCAAACAAGTATGCCTGATGCTTGAAGCAGCTCTTTCCTTGACCTGATTTTTCCTTGATCTTTTTGACTTCTTCTCGACTCCACTCTTTAATCTGTTCTCTCTCGGGCGACCTTTCGTCCTAATTTGTTCAGGATCTTGAATTACAAGCTCTGTACGTGGTTTAGCTGCGCAGTTGGCATCCACGGCAATTTTGAATATAGGTGTTAGACCATCCATCACTACATTAAATGCATCTTCAGACATGGAGGCTATCTCTGCGAGCTTCGTCATCCGATGACTCAGCAAACTATATCTACAATCATTAACATAATATTAACGATAACAAATATTAAGACATTTCAATTAAAAAATTGTCACTGCGTACCGTGAGTTTCGTGTGCTTTTATCATAACCCTTAGTATTGCAGTCGAATTCGTCGAATTGGTATTTCATGTCCTTGCACCATCTCTTCAAGAAGTATTTATCTGGTAAACGAAATACGTCACTTTGATGAAGAACCAACAGGGCATGCCTACACAGGTACCCCTTGAACTGAAAGGATCGGCACTGGCATTGGACATCCTCAATATTTCTATCGTATGACACGATATAATCTTTGATCATCTCCTTGCCAATTCCATCGACTTCAATCCTTTCATACGACTTTACGGAATATAAACAAGTGTTGCCAGATTCCTTGATCAATTTTGTATTTGATGCAGCCATTTCAAGGATCTCATTCTGAAATTTTTTGAAAATGCTCCTTGTATACCTTCCTGCAGCTTGTCTCTCAAAAGGTGATGATGTCTTTAGGAAAGCAATCGTTTGCAACGTCCTATTATCTTCCTCATTTTCGGTCTCGTATCTTTTTTCCAAGGCATCTTCGTACTTACTTATGAACTCCATTAGTGTTGTCTTCGAATTTATAAACCCATCGAAGAAGTGATTAATGCCCTCGCTCCTTTGTGAAGATGACATCCCTGTTCAAAATTTTGTCAACAAAAAAAAAAGCGTTTAACGCGAACATGAACCAAAGACAATGACATACAAACCTGCGAAGAATGTATCCTTTAGGTAAACTGGGACCCATTTTCCCGACATTCGTAAAGGACATTGAACCAATCTATAGACTTGCATTCTTTATATTTCTCCATAACATGTGCCCACCTTTCCTCGAATGACTGTATGGTCAATGAATCATATATCGCCTCATCGAAATCAACCATAAACTTGGGATTTGCCGTGCAAATGTGGCCAATCTTTTCCGGTATCTTCTTCAATATATGCCAAAGACAAAATCGATGTCGTGTGTTAGGAAAAACTTCTTTGACAGCAGCCTCGATTGCCTTATCTTGGTCAGTAATCATGGCAATAGGTGCTTGACCACCATTTGCATCCA
>UESW01002842.1:0-27187 GCA_900491605.1 Calamus simplicifolius | reverse complement strand
TGGAGGTGCCGGGTGTCCAAAAAATTTTATTTTTCATGGGGTCAACTGGCCCCATCAGGACCCAGTCGGTCCTACTTAAGATTATGATCTGTGATACCAGAAATGGCTGATATAATTCGTCCTATACCAAACAGATAATGTACTTCTTAATGAATCAAAAGAATATCCTCTCATTTGCCACTGTTCTTGCCTCTATAATGAACAGTTTGATTTGATATGAACTAATTCGGTATGAAGATGCAGATGATTTATCCTCCGAAACTGAATCGGAACCAAACTGATGCAGTTCTTACTGTATCAAACCACTATACGATTCAAATTGGTATTCCTTTTTGATGCAGGGCAAGATCATCATCGCATCGGTGTGCATATGGCGAAAGGAAATGATCATTTTCAACTTTTAACTAGCTAACAGCCACATCTGGAAAAAGATAAAATATAACCGATCCATTACGATATTTAGATAGAGCTAAATTGTCTTCATACATTAGTATGATCAAACTACCTCCATACCTTGGTAGGATGGAGCTGTCTCCATACCTCAGCAGAATCAAGCTACTTTTATGTCTTGGCATGATCGAACTATCTCCATGCCTCGATAGGACCGAGCTGTCTCTATACCTCGGTAGGACCGAGCTACTTTTATGTCTCGACATATTCAAGCTGTCTCCATACCTCAAAAAGACCGAGCTACTTTTATGCCTCGGCAAGACCAAGCTGTTCATACTTAAGCGAGATCAAGCTGTATCCATACCTCAATGAGATCAAAGAACTTTTTGGCTTGGGCACCCTTCTTACCCTAGGCTGTGCCAAGGATTGCGAAAGATAAATCGCCCCTATCACATGAATCTCATGACGATCCTTTTAAAATAGGAATATGGAGCCAAACTTAACCCTCCGACCATAATCAATAAGATTTCAAATCTCTTGATAACTAGCGAGATTTTAATCATATCGGCTCCTAATACTCCGAAAAGAAAACATAAACAAAATATGGTCGAACGCCCATGAATGATTGTATCATGGAGCGCCAATCAACCGCCGATCCTCCTAACTGCCAAGATTCGAATCATAACAATCCCATAACTAATTAGATTCGAATACTTGCTTTTGATTTCCTAACATGCACCATAGAAATTAGATAACCACCCGCCATCATTCCAACGGTTTATAAATATCCTGTCCTAAGATCCTTTCAAGTATGCTCAGAAACTCTAGCAGAGTTCATAGCTCTCATAAGGCCATCCTTGAGAGATTCTTCTATTGGAGCCTTCTCCTCTCATCTGTTTCCTAAGAATTTTCACTGACTTGAGCATCGGAGGGTCTTCGGCAGGGACCATCCCATGTGCTTCCTATGCGGAGACTGTCTTGCAGGTCCTACCGAACGAAAGATTGTCATCCGGATCCTGACGTGCATCGCCCTCAAGCCGGAGAACGAAATTTAGTAGCAACACTTTTCTTGGATTTCTTTGCATCCAAACGTAGGTTATATTGCTTCCATCTTGCATCAGACCCAAATCTCAACGCAACACATCCTAGGGTTGATTCAGCTTGGATAACTTGTTGGATCTCAAAACCCTTATCTGGTTAGCATAGATCAAGTCAGGATCTAAAATCAGAAAATTTGGTTGGCTTCCAGACCATCTGGTCATCTTTGCATCGGCCTCAACCCAGTCTGCAAGTAGCCCTCAAAATGACAAGTCGAAACTCAAAATGCCCAAGCAACCTCTGAACCTCGGAGCCCTCATTCTAAATCAATCCAAACACAAACTACTCCAGTTTCTCTTTCACACAAGCAAAAGAATGAAGCTACAACAGTAAAACTCGAATGACTGAATCAAAGCACAGCAAATCAAATACCCTCTCCAGTGCTCCATCAGCTCAAATACCCGCTACAGTCCTTTCTAGTTGCCCTTACCGTCTCTTATTCACTCTTAACGGATCTCTCTTTCCATCCCCACGGGGAAGGCCTGGAAAAACTATGCTGTGTTGTTCGCCAAGAAGTCTTGCACTTACTTGGGTCCAAAATCAGGGCCTAGTCGACGGTCGGCGAGCCCATTTTTGTCGAAGAAGAGCCTGAAGAGGGGGACTGGACGTCGAACGGTACGATCGTCCCATGGCCCCCAAAATGAGAGCTGTACGTCTCCAGGACCACCGACCATGTGAAGGCGTGGGTCCCTAACTGATAACGGTGCCAGTTCACGGTGGAGCTCGCACCAGGGGTGGTGGGCATGGGCCAGGATGGGATCCGGCCTAGAATTAAAAGAAAGAAATTAAAGAAAAGACTTGCTGCACCTTTTTCTGCAGTAAACTAGCATTGATCGTGCAGATTGATCAACTGGATTGGCCTTGGCCTTCCATACATGCCGGTGCATATGCGGTGTGCAACAAAGCCCATTGAGCCATCCTATGAGCATCGGCATGCGTAGACGGCTAATCCGCACAATCAATGCATGCTTGCTGCACCAAAAGGCAATAAAGCAAGATTTTTCTTTTAAAAAAAAAAGGGAGAAACTTGAGAGGAAGGCCCAAATTTAGGCCCTTTTTTTTCCCAAAAAAGGGTATGGCCTGGGTTTGATTCAACAGTGGAAAACTCTTTTATACTGTGCGTGCTAATTGGCTGCAAGTGCATGTAGCCGAGCATGCGATGCATAAAAGAATAAAATTATTCTTGATCACGCATTACTGCATGTGTTTATGATCAATCATCGCGTGGGGTGCGCAAAGAATAATCCTTTAACAAAAGAGGAGGTAGGGCTCTAAAATTTGAATGGGTCTAAATAATCAAACTCGGCTTGGCCCATGTGTTAAGCATCATGTTCTGAGCTCTAACGATTTTAGGACTGCTCGGCCCATGCTGGCAAGGGTAAAGTCAGGCTTGATCATAGTTGCTGGTAGGAATGACATGCTGTGATGCTGAGGTTGGGCTTGACCATATATTCTAATAGGGATGGCATGCCATCTTCGTTCTAGACAACACAACGTGACAAAATTTCATAGTTTTATAATTAATGCTTTGTGAGAGAAAACAGCACTTTCTCTTTGACGCCATTGCTAAGTAGGATGACTATAGGACAGATTTGAGATGGAATGTATATTTTTCGTTCTCACTTCTACCAATTCATGCATGAACAAAAAAAATGATTCTCTAAAACCGTTCCTCCATAAAGAATCTCTAATACTTTTTTATTTTTTCAAGAATAGATTGTCAGTTTAGGTCTAATTCTATAAAAAAAATTATTTAAAATTTAAAATCTATTATAAACTAATGAATATTTAAAATATTTTAAAAGAGTTAAATTTAACAGCCTAAACTTAGAGTACGATAATAGATTTAGATTTGTATAATTATATTTCTTATTATTCTGAAAAATGATCAAAATTTGAAGATGAGTTAAAGATGAACATCTCAATCCCTGTTTTATTTTCAAACATTTTGAATTTTTAAAAATTATTTTCATTTCCATTTAATCTTCTCTGAAACACCATTACTGGTTGGTTCTTCATACGAATCAATTTTCATCCTCAATGCATTTGGATGCCCCCCTTCTCAATAACAGCCATAGGCACATTTATGAGTCCGTAAGTATATATGAGGCGCGATCCTCCATAGCTCACGCTTGAATTGATGCCATGGCTAGCAGAATAATTGAATCTTTTCTTGAGCGTGTTGCGTCCAAGGAAGGAGCTTTAAGGATCAAAGCCATAGTTTTAAAAATAGGATCAGATCAATCGGTTAAACTGATTCAATCAAAAATTGATCTCAATTTTATTATTAAATTTAACTTTTATATGATCCAATTAAAATTAAAAAAATTTATTAAATTGATCGAGTTACGAAGAATTGGTTCAATCCTAATATTTAGACTTTTAATTTTGATAAACAAAATTAAATTAAATTTTTAATTATTTATTTGAATTAATATTTATATTTTATTATTTTTATATTATTAAATTTAAAATTAATTATAATATTATTTGATCTGATTAAATTAGTTTATTCGATTAAACCAATTGATCCATGATCCAAACGACAAACCGATTTATTATTTAATTCAATTTTTAAAACATTGCGTAGAGACCATTCGTTGCAACCTTCTTTCATTAGAAGGAAGTTCAAGCGTCAACCTTTAAAGTTTCTGGATGGGGATATTGTTTTATCATTTCTATAATTCGGTTGGTAGCATTGCCATTATAATTATCATGAAACGAAAAAGAAAGAAAAAAATCGATGAGGTTTTAGTTGTACATGACCTTTAAATTAATAAACTGTTAAAAATGCTGCACTAATATCGCAACTAATGTGCCTAAATATAGCAGCCTACTAATACTAGTTGAAAATGGAGAAATGCAAGAGCTTTGAAACATTCTTACCAGAGATTTATGCATCACTGCTCTTTTAAAAATAATTTTTTTAAGTTAATGCATTCATTATTATTATTATTATTATTATTATTTGGTACAGACGAATGGTTACTTCATTTTAGGATGGATCATATCTGATATATCAGAGTACAATAACTGAGAAAGGATCGAAGGGCAAGGATCGCCCTCTTTCCAACTCCAGCTAGCAGAATGAGAGGCCATCCTGGCAGCAATCCAGTCAGCTACTGCATTGGCTTCACGATAGATATGACGAATCTGGATATTATGAGCTTCCAAAACCATAGAGCAGATGTCGCACAGTAAGAGGATAGTCGGCATGTGGGAGCTGGGCTCCTACCGGATCCAGCGAATGACAGTGATGGAATCACCTTCAATGATAAGACTGCAGGCACCCAGGATCCGAGCAGCATAGGAGATACCCGCCCATGCCGCATACAGTTCGGCCAGAGGCACCGTGTCATCAAGTAAACCAAACCCCCATGCTGCTAACATCATACCATCCGCATCATGAATAACAAAAGCTGATTCGACACATCTTCCACGGACACTCCCATCAAAGTTTATTTTGACAAACCCTAGAGGGGGGCTCCCAGAAAATATAAACCGTACGCAGGTTCACTGCCGCAGCAGCAGGGGAGACCCAGTGGCTAGAGTTCGCAGAATCAAGAAACCCGTGATGGAAAATATACTCAGTATAAAGGGAGACAGCCGCCCTAAAAACCCTACCAGGAGAAAGCCTCACATTCGATAACAGAATCTGATTCCGGGATAACCAGATCTGATAAGCTGTATAAGCCCATAATGGACCCCGCTGGTGGGTACCCCTTCCCCTACCTTGCTTCAATAGTCTCAAAAAAGAGCTTCGGTGAGAACCAGAATCAGACAGCCAGGGACAAGCACCAGATATCTGCCAAATCTGACTTGCCCTAGCACAGTAGAATATAGCATAATCTGTCGTTTCCTCTTTAATACCACACACTGGGCACGTAGGCAGAATACTCATCCCTCTTTCGGATAGAAGTGAGCGGGTAGGAAGAATATCTCAAGCCACCTTCCAGATAAAAAGTCTCACTCTAGGGTGAACAAGCAGATGCCAAACCCGATCCAAATCCACCGATACCTGAGGGTAGGGTCTATAAATAGACAGGAGGTCCCTCATGGGAGCACGAGACAAGCAAGATCTCCTCCATACCTTGGTATTAGTAATAGCACCCGGAAGGAGAGGGATAGAGAGAATACACCGGCAAAGCTCGTTCCCAAAAGAACTAGACAACCGAGAGGACGACCATCCAGAACGATCCAGGAAAATAAAATCACTAACCTGCGTACCATCAGGAATGTCAAAGCACACAAAAGTCAGCCAACGAGATAAGGGAAAGTTAGCAATCCATGTGTCCTGAGTGACATCCACCGATGTTCCATCACCAATCATCCATGAGGTACTATGCAGGATTATCGGAGCATAACGACAGACCTCTTTCCAAAAAAAGGAATGCCCCTGGTTAGACTGAGAAGGAGTGGACGAGATCCAGTTGCCATACTTGGCATGCATGAAGGAACTCCACAACAATGCGGATCGAGCAAGAACCGAGAGGCATGCCTAGCAGTCAACGCCTCTCTTCTAACAGGCAGCGGTTGGATCCCAAGCCCACCCTCGGCCGCAGGCAAGCAGGCAGTGTCCCAAGCCATAATATAAACACCGTGGCCCTCCTGCAAGATGCCCAGAGGAAGTCCCGAAAGTATCTCTCAATCTGTCACAAACAGGCTAGGGGAATAGCAGTATTAACCAAGAGATAGCTAGGCATCGAAGATAACACAGAGTGGATAAGAGTAATCCGCGCCATCATAGAAAGCTCAGAAGCATGCCAACCATCCAGCCGATCACGGATCCGCCTTACAAGAAAGCTGAAATTCGAACACCGTGGTCGTCTCCTGGTAATCAAAATCCCCAGATAGGACAACCGATCGGACTGAGCAGGAATGCCCATAATACGAGAAATAGACCTCTTCAAAGTAGGGGACGTCCTCGGGCTGAAGCATATTAAAGATTTGCTAAGATTAACTCCCTGACCCAAAGCACGACAATAGGAGTGAAGAATGATCGCAAAGGTAGTGGCATTACAAATAGAAGCCTTCCCCAGAAGGAGACAGTCATCAGCGAATAGTAAGTGGGATAACGAAGGACCAAGGGGCCCTGCTGAATATGGGACGAAAGCCGAAGTCCGCAGAGCCACAGAAAGATCCCGGGATGAAGCATCAGTAGAGAGGATGAACAAAAATGGAGAAAGAGAACATCCTTGTCTCAAATCAACCTTCGAGTGAAAGAACTCTGTCTGACCCCCATTAATAAGGAGAGAGAAAAACGGCCTCTGGATACACTCCATCACCCAATCAGCAAAAAGATCATGGAACCCAAACTCATGAAGTGTTCAGCGCAGAAAATCCCACCTCAGTCTGTCATAAGCTCTCTCATGTCAAGCTTAATAGCCATGAGGCACAAACTTCTAGAAGCTCTCTGGAGGTCATGCATAAACTCCTGAGCCAACAGGGCATTGTTCATGATACTGCACCCCCTAAGAAAAGCACCATGCTCCTGAGAGATGAGACGGGGGATCACCGAAGCCATCCGGGCTACCAAAAGCCGAGCACAAATCTTATATAATGTGGAGCACAGACTGATTTGCCGGAAATGCTGGGGAGAGGAAGCGTCAAGACGTTTGGGCATCAGGGTAACAAGAGTTCACTTCCAATCAGAAGGCATATGATTAGACTGAAACATAGTCTGAATAGCCAAGACACGTCCGGACCAATAATATCCCAATAATAATGAAAAAATAAAGGAGGGTACCCATCAGGGCCAGGGGCCTTATCGGGGCCCAGATCCCATAAAGCGAGGCGAATATCCTCCATAGAGAAGAGCTTGATAAGAATGTCATTCTCTACATCAGAGACCTTGCAGGAAGGTAGAATAGGAGGAACAGGGACCCCATCCCCAGATAAATCGATCCACTTAGACTGGAAGAAATTAAGAAGCTTATCCCTGATTACCTGAGGGTCTTCCTCAAAATGACCCTCGTCATCAACTAAATGCCTGATGCGGTTAGCCATCTGCCGACGTAAAGTAGCCTGATGAAAGAACCTCATATTGCAGTTTCCTTCTTTAATCCACTGAATACGAGACCTTTGCCGCCAATAAGTCTCCTGCTGCAACATAAGAGAATGGTGGATGGCCAAAGTAGATCTGAGGGTGGACAGATCCGAATCGAGAAGAAATCCCTCATGATCCTCCTTGGTTTGCAATGAAGAAATAATAGACTCTGCCTGTTCAACTTGCCTTATAATGTCCCTGACATCCCTCCTATACTAGCTAGAGAGCTTGCGGCTTGCAAGAAGCAGCCGTCTAGAAAGTATGTAAGTGGCACTCCCCCTGACCGGCAACTGCCAAACCTGAGAAATGATGTGTCTAGCAGAAGAATAAAAAGTCCAAAACTTCTCAAATTTGAACTGTCTAGACCGCTGAAGAGTCGCATCAGTAGAAATAAGGATGGGACAATGATCAAAGCTAATTCTGGACAAGTTAGTGACAGTAGTAGAAGGAAAGAGCTGCAACCAATTGGCAGAAGCCAAGGCCCTGTCCAGTCTTTCCCAAACTCTAGCAGATCTCTGGCGGTTATAGCACCAGATAAACTGGGATCCAGCAAACCCCAAATCCAAAAGACCCGCCGAGGAAATGAAATCCCTGAACTCAACAATGTTCGAAGAGCTAACAAACTGTCTGCCCCCTCTCTTCTCAGAGGCCTCCACAATACAATTGAAATCACCTACAATGAGGGAAGGAAAACCCTGGCCAAGAAGTGAGAGGATCTCATCCCAAAGCACACGACGAGCTCTAAAGTAAGTGCTGGCATAAACCCCTGAGAGAAGCCAAGGAGCAGAGGACCCTTCCGAAATGACCAAACCCACATGCTGGCTACAATCGTGGAAGGCATCCACTCTGACTTTATCCAGTCTCCATAACACCAAAATACCTCCAGAGAGACCGACTGACTCCACTGCATAAGAGTCCCACAGTCTAAAGATCTATCTCCAAAGCCGAGCTAGACTATCCCTAGATAGGTGAGTTTCCATCAGGATACAGATATCAAAGGCATGAAGACACTGAAGCCTCCCAAAAGAGGACCGAAACGAGGGTTTCAGGGCCCCTCGTACATTCCAAGCTAGAATCTTCGTTTAGAAATTAGAGAGGGAGGGATTCCAGCAATGTCCCCCGTCACCTGCTCATTAAGGTGATCCTTAACCACTACACTCATCCATTCGGGATGAATCCATAGGCTCGGCTAAACCATCCTTCTGAATGGCTTCCTTAAGAAGGGCAACCGCCACCTCATGGTCCTGTCCAACCAACGGAGCTGACTAGGGTAACACTAAGGAAGACCCCGGTGTCAGACCATCTCTGCGGCGGGTCTTCTGCAGTCTCCGCCCGATAAGGCCCTCCGAATTCCTAGGGGACTTGAGCGATGCTGAGAAAGTAAATGAACCATTCTCACTAGCTTTTCCCCTAACTGGGCCTTTCCCTTTTGCCTTAGAAGCCTTGGAGACAATCCGCTGCGACAGAGTCTCGACAGGCCGAGCCCGCTTCGATGGGCCAGATAAGCAATCACTACGAGACTGAGAGCGAGTGGTCCCCATGCTTGGGCCCCCAGACACAAAAGGGTTAGTGACAATAGTCCATGAGTTCTCAGATAACACGGATAGAGACTAAGGCAGTCTCAGAAACTTGGGGACCCCCTTCCACTCCAACTGGCACCTAGCCACTGACCGACATGCCACACCCTTGGGCTGAACTGATGAACTCAGGGCCAGAGGAGGTGATCTTCACTGGAACCTGTATCACATTCATCTCTGGATCAGCCTCAGCCAGTAGTGGCAAGTCAGCAGCAATAACCGGCACGCTGGATCCAAACCGGCACATGGCCCCTTCGTTCATAGGACCAATCCTTAGAGAAGAAGAAGACGAACCCAGAGGAGCTACAGCAGAGGATGACCCCCGATCACCCTGCCTTCGTGCCAGCTTCTTAGGAATTTACCAGTCATCTTTCATAACCTTCGTGCCAGCTTCTTAGGAATTTACCTGGAATAGGGGACCTGAGAGTCAGACATCTGCACAGGGGGTGGCTTCCTCCTCCTCAACGCCGCCATCCACGGCCCGAACCGAAGACCCGAGGATGGAGAAGGGGAATCCGGCACCGATCCGCAGTCCCCTGATAAATGCAAGGATCCACACGCACTGCGGATTCTGTCAAGATGCTCATAAACAAATGGCTGCCAGAATGGAGATCCAGACCCTCTGATTCGAGCTCCTGGGCAGAGAGACTTGCTCGGGTCAATGCGGACACAAACACGAGCGAAGCCACCCCGTCTCTGATTCATGGTTGAATCATCCAAGAACTGAAATTCCCCAGGCACTGAGAGGATCAAAGCGAGGATGTCCTCCGTCCAAAATTCAATGGGAAGCAGTGGCAGTTTGACCAGAGAAGAGCTTGAAGGAGAGAGCTTTCCGACGGAATAAACTTCGACTGCCATTGTGATACAGCAATGGGTTGGCCATTAACCACCCATGGTCTTCCAAGGATCAGCTCCGTAGCATGAGCATCATCAAATCGAAACATGTAGTGCCGATGCGCCAATGCTACAGCTTCAATTTTACCTGGCACACCGGCACGACGGAATTCCCGCACCGGTACCTCCGGCGGGATCCAACGAGCTAGGCTGCAAGCTAGGATCGCTTGATTCTTCCACCTCCCAATCTCCTCCTTCAAGGACTGCACCGGCACTTGGATGATATCAAGGAAAAGTGCTCTAGTTCAGTCACCACCACCGGAGATGGAGATGAGAAAACCCACTCGAAATAGCCTGCACGAGCGTTGGTCCACGGCTTTCCGGCGTCCTTTGGGACATCAGGTCCCACCGAAGGCTGGGCAGATGAGGAAGCCATCATCGGGGCACGATTGATCGAAGTAGCAGCAGCAGACAGGGAAGATCAAGCAAGACGAAGACGAATTTCGAATCTTAAAGAAGTCGCACTCAGACGCTCACAGTCGCACTCGGACTCTCATCATACTTTTGTTCAATCCTTTTCATTATTTTGTTAATCTCTCACAGGCAATTTAGAGGGAGTTTGATATCTAAAAAGCAATATTACAAACTCTTATACAATTTATCCGAGAAGGTTTTCGCTGGACAAAATAGTAAAGTCCTTGATGGTCATATAAGAGACCTTAATTCAAGTTATATCCCATCAGAATTTGGAAGATTAGATGTACCTAAATAGACTATAGCATTCATTGCCTGTGGACCTGTTCTAATGGAAAACAAAAAAAACAAAAAAAAAAGCTTATGCAAGTCATGATGTGGCTGACGTAGCCACGAGGGTAATTATGGAAAAATAAAATTTTTAAGGTGGCCCCGCCCCGGCATCTCCAAGTCGGCCCCAATCTTTCCAGGTCGGCCCCGCTCGGTCCCGGCATCTCCGAGTCGGCCGAGTCGGCCCCGACCTTCCTTGGTCGGCCCCGCTCGACCACAGCATCTCCGAATCGGCCGAGTTGGCCCCGACCTTCCCTAGTCGGCCCCGCTCAGCCCCGGCATCTCCGAGTCGGCCGAGTCAACCTCGACCTTCCCTAGTCGGCCCCGCTCAGCCCCGGCATCTCCGAGTCGGCCCTGACCTTCCTGGGCCGGCCCCGCCCCAGCATCTACAGGTTAGCCGAGCCGGTCCTGCTCGGCCTCGGTGCCCTCAGGAGGGTCAAGGCTGCCCCAAGTCGATCCCATAACGGTCCTAGCGGTTCACACCGCCGTCCTTCTAATGCGCGCTGCCTAGCAACCCCAGGCCCAACTACCCACTGGCCACGCTGCTGATGGGACAAGACCTAACCTGTTAGCCCTGTTGACTGATGGGACGTAGCCCACCAACCGCCGTTTTTCCCTCTCCGATGGGATAGAACCCACCAACCAGCCCAAATTCACGTAACCCCACGAACCCCGCGGGCATTCCTTCCTTACGGAACCCCACATGGTGGTGCAGGTGTCAACCCCCTATAAAAGGGTAAGTCCACTCAGAAACAAGGTATGCAAACTCATACACTCGCTACCCTGATACCAGAAAGGGATTTCCATCTTTCTGGGGACTCATAGTTTTTCTCTTAAGAGCTCATCTGAGCTCTCCCTCAGTTGTGACCCAGGTTACCGACTTGAGCATCGGAGGGTCCCCACCGAAGCATCCCTCCGGTCTTCGGACTTTTTGCAGGTCTTCCGATCGAGCGTGGGACCCTGAATTAAGCGGCTCTCTTCTTCCAACGTTCAAGACCAGTGATCAGGCATCATCAGATTGGCGCGCCAGGAAGGGGGAAGGCAAGAAAAGAAGGCCCAAACCCTACAGTATACTTCTCTTTTCTCTCCCTCTCCCAACAATGGTGATGACAGGAGCTCAGAATGCCTTGGTCAGCCACCCCGGGGGGCATCTTCCCTCGACTAAGCTGCAGGAGACCAACTTACCTATCGCTGATCCTCCCATCATTCCCCCTCAACCAGAAGCAGTTGCCCCGGCTGCGGAGCAGCTCGCAACCCTTACCCGGCAAGTTTAGACCCTCACCGCATGGTCCACGGACTTCAGCAGCAGCAGTCCGTGGCCACCCAGTATCAGACCGCTCCCCTGCAAGTCACAATCTGCAAGGGGAGGTTCTCCTCAACGAGAGGCCAGTCGTCGCCGAGCTTCTCCAAGGAAGCCTCGCCGTGAGTCCCTTAAGCGACCGCGATCTTCAGATTGTGGCCCGAGCAAGTTTCCTCCGGAGCCGCCCAACCAAGAGGAACCAAAGCGGAAATCCCATCTTCCGCATCCTTCTCCTTCTTCTTCATCTTCCTCTTCTGTTGGGAATTGTATCCTAAAGCCAATCATTTGATGATTGTGCTAATGTAAATTGTATATAAATTAATATATTAATAAAAGTTATTTGGCAGTTTATTCATTACAAGAACATCTTCTTATAACTCATAATAGTAATGAAGCCCTCAGGATCTTTCTTCACGATAAAGGAGGATTTATCTTGGAAGGTCCTTAAAAGAGTTCGCGACCAAATGATACTATGACAGAACCAAAGTACTATCAATTATAGGATGTTGTATATCATATTTGTTGGTTGTTCTCTTAACCAAGGAGTGTAGAGACACTAGTATGACATACAAGTGAAAGTGTAGGAGTACATTTCACCGAACGTGACTCATTTCCGGATACTCTGCTGTCAAGAGTTAATCCGAGAAGATATGGGTATAAGTATCCTTTAGACCTAAAGATCATAACCGGTGACTTACAAGCAACTCATTGTACTTAGGTACCGGACCACCTGGATTTCTAATCCAGCTACGAAAGGTTACTGGTGCAGTCAAGTACTTGTGGTAGTCAGTTGTGGATCAGGATGGAATTTGACCTATCCCGTTAAAAGGATAAATGCTTGTGTTTCAATTTAGCAAGATCTTGGCCAAGGCACTTCATGTGAAAGTCACATGATCACTAAAATTGAAATCACTTTATGGATTCGTTGTTTAGAGTTGACAGGCTCTTAAGCCATCCTTAGCATTTGTGGTCAAGAGGATGAATTATACGGTAACTGTTTCTTAGGGTTCTTGGAGTTTGCTCGGCAACTCTTCGACCTATCCGGATGTCGGGTTCCATTGCTAGATGGGCACATCGATTAGTATAGAAAGTTGTTTCTATGCTACCGGATTAGGTTCGAACCTAGAGAGTCACATGCATAGAAGTTTCCTAGGATGATCTGTTTGCTGATCAACGATTGAGAATCGTATATGATTTAATTAATCAATTTGATTGATTGAATTATCTCAATTAGGTTAAGTACAATTGAATAAGATTCAATTTGGTTTAAGTCTATTAGAAGGACCAGTCAATTTCAAATATTGATTAAAATTAGACTTGATTTGGATTTAAATAGATTCAGACTAGCCAAATTTGATTTGGGCTAGGATCATGATCTATGTGGGTTCAGTCCAATAAATTCAGATTAGCTTAAACCAAAAACTAAACCCAAACCTCTCGCATAAGTCTGAGAGATTAAATTCACATATAGAATTTAATGTCTTGCATTAATCTTCTCCAAACAATTTCATCGGAATTCTAAAGTGTTAGAATAAATGCGCCTCTTTGTATTAACCAAGCGCTACGGTTCGGCGTCTCTTTGGTTTTCGCCAAGCGGCGGAATTTTAAATGTTAGAATTTAATGGGCTAGCTAAAAAGAGACTATAAATAGAGGACATCCCTCACCAGATTACACAGAAGAGAAAACAATACACGATATGTCATGAATTGATTTTCTAAAGAATTAGAATAGAAAATCCTGTGATTCTGGTGCTAACGGAAGTGTGGAGGATCCTAGAAGAAGAATTCAAATGGGAGGATTCAAGATCAGCAAAGTCGTTTTCCGCGAGCTAGCACTCCAGAAATCCAATCATTTGGGGCTTCGCATGGACGATACTAGAGGCCGGACGATTGAACGGCTGCAGAGCATAAAAGGATTTACCAATTGCCTTCAAGGTAACTGATATGATCCCTAGATCTTAAGGCATGCTTCAAGATAAGAAGTATGACTTATTGCCTTGAAGATCAAGATATGATCTTGACAGTTTTATTTATATGCATATTTTGGATCAATCGATCCTATATACAAGCAAAGATATGATCTTGATGCATGTTAGATAGATTAGCAAGTAATTTTTAAATTTCTGCATTGATAATTGTTATCAATAATTTAAAACATGCATGCCTCGGAGATTGTTTTCTTCATCTTCTTCATCCTCCGAGCCGTCTCGGAGGGCCCCGACAATCAACCGCCAGGCGAAGGAGCGTCTGGACGAGTACAACCGGCGACTAGACGAGCTCGTCAGGAAGATCAACAACCAACCAGAGGAGGAGTATAACACCCGTCCTCCTATACTTGCCGAATACTAGAGGAACCTATCCCCTCAAGATTTCGATTCACCCAGATAAATCGTACGATGGCACAACGGATCCTCTCGACCACCTCAAGAGCTACAAGGCCATGATGCAGGTCCAGGGTGCGTCAGACGCCCTTCACTGCAAAACTTTTCTGCTACTCTGCGGAAGGCTGCTCGCGCTGGCACTCGCGCCTGTCCCCCCATAGCATCGACTCCTTTCGGGAGATGGAAAAGGCCTTCCTGCACATTTTGATGCTTGCCGGTGAATCCCGAGAGTGCGGACACCTCTTCTCTGTGCGCCAGAAGGAGGGGGAATCGCTGCGAGACTTCGTGTCCCGGTTCAAAACACCGTCCTTGAAGTCTACCATCTGGACGACGCGGTGGCTACACTGGCGCTGAAGCGGGGACTCCTCCCGTCCCGCTTCACCTTTTCTCTGGACAAGAAGCCCCCGGGTTCCTACTCCGACCTTCTCCTCGAGCTCAGAAGTACATCCACGCGGATGAGGCCGACCTCACCTGACGGGAATCATCAAGGAGCTCCAACCGCAAGCCTGCCCGCCCTGAGCCGAGCAGGCCCTCTCTTCATCGGCGGCCCGACTCGCCTCGCCGACCCGACAACAGGGGTCGAAGCCCCGTCCCCGACGAGAGCAAGCTCACGCCTCTCCTCCCCTCGATCCCACATCCTGATGGAAATCGAGGGCGAGCCTTATCTCCAGTGCCCTCCTCCATGAAGAAAGGTCCTCCCCGCGACAAGAGCCGTTACTGCCGATTCCATCGGGATTACGGCCACGACACCGATAGCTGCTAAGCTAAAGCGGGCCATCGAGGAGCTCATCCAGCGGGGCTACCTCGGTAAGTATGTCCAGAAGGGGCCACAACTGTGCCGGCACTTATGGGACCCCACCTGCTCAAGCCGCTGTCGACAACACCCCACGGAGGACGGTTGGAATGGTATCCTGGGAGCGGCTTCTGCATCTAAGCGACGAGAGGGGAAGAGGCCGGGTAATGTAGTTCTTGGGGGGGGGGGGACCGGTGAATTTTAAGAATGTAAACAATGAAGGCATCGCCGTCTCCATGACGATCGCCAAGCACCCTGTAAAAAGGATATTAGTTGATAGTGGCAGCTCAGCTGACATCCTTACTTATGATGCTTTTGTTCGGATGGGATTGTCTCTAGACTCTCTTCAGCCTGTGGCAACCCCTTTGGTCGGATTCACCGGAGATTCGGTAAGGGTTGAAGGTGAGATATCTTTGCCTGTGACAGCGGGACACCACCATGCCAAAGCACAGTGATCATGAAGTTCTTGGTCGTGCGGGTCCCCTTGGCATACAACGCCATTCTCGGCGCCCAGGCCTAAACTTATTGGATGCAGTTATCTCCACCCGCGCCTGCTGGTGCAGTTCCCACTAGCAGAGGAGTTGGGGAGATGAAGGGCGAGATCGGCTCAGTTCTGCCCTGCTATCACACGGCGTCAAGCCCCTTGGAGGCCGAGCCGGTCCCAGAAGCCCTGACCCCAGGGAGTCCGACAGGAGAGGGGAGCCGGCCGAGCACCTCCTGGCCTTTCCCTCGGGGATGATCTGGCGAGGACGTGCGCATCGGCGGACTCCTCCCCCGGAGGACCGTGATCGCCTCCTAACCTTACGGGCCAACTCAGACATTTTCTTGGTCGGCATCTGACATGCCCGGCATCCCTCCAGAAGTAATCACCCACAAGCTCAACATTGATCGAAGCACCATCCATCCGCCAGAAGAAGAGGAGTTTCGCTCCGAGCGGCAAAAAGCCATTGATGAGGAGGATCAACAAATTGCCAGTGCCGGCCACATCCGAGAAGCGCATTACCCTAGCTGGCTGGCCAATGTGGTCATGGTACGAAGGCAAACGGGAGCTGAGAATCTGCATCGACTTCACCGACCTCAACAAGGCATGTCCGAAAGACAGTTTTTCCCTGCCAAGGATTGACCAAGCTGGTGGATTCCACCTCGGCCACGAGCTCCTCAGCTTTATGGACGCCTTCTCCGATATAATCAAATAAGGATGGACCCCAGCGATGAAGAGCACACATCCTTTGTGACAGAAAAGGGGATTTATTGCTACAAAGTGATGCCCTTCGGTCTCAAGAACGCGGGGGCGACCTATCAAAGTTGATGAATAGGGTGTTTCAGGATCAGCTAGGTCGGAACATGGAAGTCTACGTGGATGACATGCTGACCAAGAGCATTCACGCTTCTGATCATGTTTCCGATCTAGAGGAAACTTTCAACAACCTCCGCCGCTTCCAAGTCAAGCTGAACCCCAAGAAATGTGCCTTCGGGGTCACGGCAGGCAAGTTCCTGGGCTTTATGGTGACTCAGCGAGGGATCGAGGCGAACCCAGAGAAATCAGCGCCATCCTCGACATGAGGCCACCATCCAGCAAGAAGGAAGTACAGCGGCTAACGGGAGGGTGGCGGCTCTAAGTCGTTTCCTCTCCAAATCGCCGAGAGGTGCTTGCCCTTCTTCAAGGCCCTGCGGAAGGCAAACAGTTTGAGTGGACGGACGACTGCCAAAAGCCTTCGATGGCTGAAGGCATTTCTGTCTTCTCCTCCGCTCCTGTCCAAGCCAAAGACGGGGAGAGTCTCTTCCTCTACCTACCTGCTTCTTCGGAGGCCGTTAGCTCAGTCTTGGTGCGTCTGATGCTGACGGAACCCAGAGGCCAGTCTATTACGTGAGCAAGGTGCTCCACGATGCGGAGGTCAGATACTCCAAGACAGAAAAATCATCTTCGCCCTGGTCATCTCCGTCCGACGTCTCTGCCCATATTTTCAAGCCTATCCTATTGTGGTGCTCACGGACCAGCCCTCCGAGCCATCCTGGCCCGTCCAGACACCTCAGGCCGACTCGCCAAGTGGGCCATCAAGCTAGGAGTTCGACCTCTCCTTCCAAGCACGGCCGGCTTGAAGTCCCAAGTCCTGGCCGACTTCCTGGTCGAATGCACTTGGGCGGATGAGAAACCAGGAGGTTTCCATGGAGCGGCACGAGCCCGAGCCGAGCAACGATGGGGAAACCTGGATCCTCCATGTGGATGGCACATCAAACTCTCAAGGAAGCGTGCCGGCCTCATTCTCCCGGGCCGGGTGGAGAGAGAGCGAATGCGCCCTTGGTTTACTATTCAAAGCCACCAACAACCAGGCCGAGTATGAAGCTTTGCTAGCAGGTTGAGGCTAGCCCAGGAGATGGGAATAAGGCGTCTCAGAGCTTTCACCGACTCGCAACGTCTCCGGGCAAATCAATGGAGAGTACGAGGCGTGACCCTGCTATGACTCAGTACCTGGGCAAGGTTCGGCTCTTGGTCTCCGTTAGCTATTTCAGCATCAGTTACATTCCCTGGAGTGAGAACACCAAGGCCGACATCCCTCCCGTTTGGCTACCTCCGCCGACGGCATTGCAAGAGACGCCTACATTGAGTACTTAGAAAGGCCCAGCATAGAAGATGGCGAGGAAGTCCTCCCGCTCACCCAAGAGCCTACATGGATGGATGCCTACGTCGCTATCTCACTGATGGCACCCTCCCTGATGATCGCAATGAAGCCAAGCTGCTCAAGTGGAGGGCCTCCAAGTTCGTCCTCCTAGACGGACGTCTATACGAAGGTCATTCTCCTACCCCTTGCTCAAATGTGTAGGACCTACCGACGCCGACTACATCCTTAGAGAAATCCATGAAGGCATCTGCGGAAATCATCTGGGGGGCAGGTCCCTGGCCCAGAAGGCCCTCCATCAGGGATACTTTTGGCTCACCATGAGGGAGGATGCTGCCAAGTTAGTTCAGAAGTGCGATGGCTGCCAGCGCCATGCACACATCCAGCATCAACCGTCTACCCGCTCAACCCGCTCTCAGCCCCTTGGCCCTTCGCTCAGTGGGGAATGGACATCCTTGGACCATTCCCCCGGCTTCGGACAGCGGAGATTCTTCTAGTAGCCATCGACTATTTCACCAAGTGGGTTGAGGTCGAGGCGCTGGCTAAGATCACCGAGAGTAAAGTCAAAGCCTTCTTCTGGAAGTCGATCATATGCCGTTTTGGCCTACCTCACACTCTCGTCACGGACAACGGTCGCCAGTTCAACAATGAAGCATTCAAGGCTTTCTGCAGCGAGCTGGGTATCCGCCATCGATTCACCTCTGTCGGCCACCCCAGACCAACGGGGAAGGCCGAGGTCATGAACCGCACCATTCTCAGGGGGCTCAGGACAGGCTGGATGGATCCAAGGGTCGATGGGTGGAGGAGCTCCCTAGTGTGATATGGGCTTACCACACGACCCCTAGAGCCCCGACGGGCGAGACTCCCTTCAGTCTCGTCTTTGGATCCGAGGCCGTCATCCCTGTTGAGATCGGACTGCCCAGTCCGCGTGTGGAGTCCTTCAACGAAGAAGACAACTCCACATTGATACGAGCCAACCTGGACTTTATCGACGAAGCACACGATCGGGCAAGGCTGCGTATGGCGACCTTCCGTCAGCGGGCAGCCAAATACTACAACCCGAGTTCCCAAGTTTTTCACCACGGAGATCTGGTTTTAAGAAAGGCTGAGGTATCTAAGCCCACAGAGGGGGCAAACTGTCCCCCAACTGGGAGGGTCCTTATCGCATCGCCGAGACACTCCCCCGGGGGCATATAGACTGAAGAGCTCAACGGACAACCCATTCCGCGTACCTGGAACGGATAACCTCCGCCGATATTATCAATGATGTATCCCCAGAACACAAGCAATAAAAGAGGTCCCTTCCAATGCCACAGCCTGCTCTCCCTTGCATCCAAGGACAATCTCACAAAAGAGCTCACCAGCATAACGGGACACCACTGGTCGGCTTGCCCCCGAGTCGGTTCAAGTCCCTAGGTACCCAGTCACCCTCGGTGGCACACAAACCCCGAGGTGGTTCAAAGGAGCTCACCGGCATCGCGGCTAACAGGACACCACTCGGTCCGGCTTGGAGTGCCCCCGAGTCGGTTCAAGACCCTAAAGGCTCCGTACCGGTCGAGTCACCCCTCGGGCGGCACACAAACCCCCGAGGTGGTTCAAAAGGAGCTCACGGCATCGCGGCCCATGGGACACCACTCGGTCCGGCACGGAGGTGCCCCCGAGTAGGTTAAGACCCTAACAGCTCCGTACCCGTCGAGTCACCCTCGGGCGGCACACAAACCCCCAAGGTGGTTCAAAAGGAGCTCACCGGCATCGCGGCCCATGGGACACCACTCGGTCCGGCTTGGAGTGCCCCCGAGTCGGTTCAAGACCCTAAAGGCTCCGTACCCGTCGAGTCACCCTCGGGCACACAAACCCCCGAGGTGGTTCAAAAGGAGCTCGGCATCGCGGCTAATGGGACACCACTCGGCCCTGGCACGGAGTGCCCCCGAGTCGGTTCAAGACCCTAAAGGCTCCATACCCATCGAGTCGCCCCTCGGGCGGTACACAAACCCCAAGGTGGTTCAAAAGGAGCTCACCGGCATGCGGCCATGGGACACCACTCGGTTCAGCTTGGAGACCCCCGAGTCGTTCAAGATCCCTAAGGGCTCCGTACCCGTCGAGTCGTCCCTCGGGTGGCACACAAACCCCCGAGGCGGTTCAAAAGGAGCTCATCGGCATCGCGGCTAACGGACACCACTCGGTCCGGCTTGGAGATGTCCCGAGTCGGTTCAAGTCCCTAACAGCTCCGTACCCGTCGAGTCGCCCCTCGCACACAAACCCCCGAGGTGGTTCTAAAAGAGCTCGCCGACCCTCACGATCTCCAAGATCAGGCCGAGTCGGCTCAGGCCTTCCGTCAAGCCCCACTCGGCCCCGGCATTTTCAAGCCGATCTCGGTGCTAAGTTGCCCTCGGATTGTTCTAAGTTCTTAGAATATTCGAGTGCAACGAATCTCTTTTCAAACGGCCTGGCGGCTCAAGGCATCCTAGGCAATTTCCTACGGTCGGCTTACACTTCGAAGACACATCTCAACATTGGCCAACCTGATACAACGGTTCGGCCAAGGCGTTATCAACGTGCGCACACTTAGAGTAAAGAGGCATCTCAGAAGAAAGGCCCTCTCTCGTCAACAGGTACGGATCCGTTTTTGCTAATCGTACGATGAAAACATTCAGCCCAGAGGAAAAAGAAACGAGCAAGACAAGGACAAAAGCATCTTCACAAAACTTCTTCTTCATTGATAATGAAATTGAATACAAAATTTGGCCCGAGGCCGGTTACAAAAAGAAAAGGAAAAGAAACAACAACTTTTAGGGCTCGGTTGGGCCCGGCTCTCCCTTATCGTCCCCCTCCTCCGCCGACTCCTCGTCAGATTCCCTGGGCGGATTCCCTCGAGCTCTCAATGTCGATTTTAAGAGCCGTAGACACCTTGGTCTTGCACATCTCGAAGCCCTTGACGTAAGCATCGAGGCTGGCTCGAGGACCTCCTTCCCGAACTTCGGCGAGGACTTGTAGCTGGAGACGGCCTGCCCCACCTCGGCTCGGCTCGCTGCCCTGGCCTCGGCCTCCCTGGCTCGGCCCTCGGCTTCTTCGGCGCATGCCTTGGCCTCGTCCGCACAAGCCACGGCCCCGGCCTTCTCATGGCCTACATCAACGCCGCCGTCTCCGGCAACGGCTCTCTCTGCGGCAACCGAGCCTCCTCACGCGCCGCCCCAGCCTCCCTCTCGCGTTGAGCTGGTGTATTAGCTCCTCATTCTGCGTCGCGGCGGCCTTCAGCCGGTCCGAGACCAGCTCCAATGGCCTCGGCCGCGATGCATGACCCGGCCCTCGGCCCACATTCTGCCTCCTTTATCGGCCACCAGGTTTTCCTCCTAGGCCTTGGCCTCCTGGTGAAGTCGAGCGAGGCTTTGGGACTGCACCACACTCTCCTTCCTATACCTTTCGGCCCGCGCCATGGCCTTTGTGAGCGCGTCCGAAGAGTGGACCACCGCCTCACGAAGGCCGATCGCGCCGTTGGCCATCTGCAGCAAAGGGAACATGTTAACCCTAAGAGATTGGAGCATCCAAAGACACGTCCGGAAACAGAGAAAGCTCAGAAGATTACCTGGACAACGGCAACCATCACCATATCCAGGAGCGCGGAGTAGCTCAACCCCACATCTCCTCCTCGGACTCGGCAGTTGGACACCTGACAGAAGCGGGAGGCTTGCGCGGCGTCCGCCATTGAATTGAACCTAGGGACCGGCCGCGTCGGCCCCTCCTGCAGACCTTCGACCGAGGACGGGTCGAGTGGCACACCAACCATCGGGATGAGCTCTCCAGCCCATCCCTCTGCTCCCCGGTCGCTTCCATCCTAGCATGGGATTTCTCGGCGACTGGCTCCCTCCTCCGGTAGTGGGGGAGCCCTCTCCATCTTCGGCTCGGCAGCCGGAGGGCTGACAGCAACTGACCTGCCCCGCCTCGGGCACGTCGGCGGCGGTAGGAGCTTCCTCTCAAGATCCACAACCACCACGGTGGCTCTAGGGGTGGCTGGATCTCTCCCTCCTCTATCTCGGTCCCGGTCGGCCTCGGGACCACTTCCCGACAGGCGCTTCCTTAGCCGGCTCCCCTGCAGGCGTTGGAGCCTTAGGGGCTTCAGCGGCTCGGGCCGGCTCGGCCCGCTCCCTCCTTCAAGCTTTCTTCGCCGGCCTTGATGTTTCCCGGCTGCCGGCCTCTTTTGCTTCAAGGCGGCTTCAAACTCTCGGCGGAGAACTTCATCGCTGCATCCAAAAATGAGAAGTGTTAACGACAGCATATAGCAATCCTCGTCAAGACAGAAGGAATCAGGCGTCGTGCTCACCAACCGCCGGGGCCAACTCGGCTTCTATCAGGTTCTCCTTGGACAGGAGTTCCTTGTAGCCAGGATTTGCAAGTTGGACAACTGGGTGAAGAGTTCCCTATCTCTCTCCCCCACAGTGGCATTATCATTGGAGCTGGTGTCGGCTCCACCCAATTGGTCCTCACCCCCTCGACATGGGCAAAATAGGAAGCAGGATTTTCATCCCCTAATCTTGGACGAAGACCTAGGGGGAAGGCCCTACCCGGCCTGGCGGTGAAAGCCCACCAGCCCCCTCACCTTGGCGGCGGAGTTTATAAAACGCCCAGAACAGTGATAACCCCGGCCGGGCCTCCTAAAAATAGCAAAGGATAACAAAGGCACAGATGATCCGAATCGAGTTGGAGTCAACTGCGGCACTAGCCTATATCTATCTAAAAGGTTCAGGAAAAAGGGGTGAGAGGAAGGCGCAGCCCGCACCGAAAAATTCCTCATACAGAGCGACCCGATTGGGTAGGTGGAGGTCACTCTATCTTCGGGCCCCGCGGACAGATGAATGAAGCTGGGGACCATACTTGGCCCTAATGGCCTCTACGTCTTCAGGGGTTACGGTTGAGGCCACTCCGGATGGGCCTGCCGGATCAGAACTCACCGCTGAGGTTGTCATGGACGGTGAGAGGACACAGGAACTGCCCTAATAGGGGAGGCTGAGGCGGACAGAGGCCCGGTCACCGTTGGTCGACCGGATGGCGATTCGCCCACCGGACGAGGAACCTGACAGGCTAGGGAGGTTGGTCTTTGCTATCGGAAGGGGAAGATTCAACTACAGGCCTTTTACCCTCCCTAATGGCACGACGGTCCATGGATGAAAAGGAAAGATTAAACTAACCTGGAAATCAAAGGGGATTTGGAGACAAAAGGGCTCAAGTCGCAGAAGAACTCAGGAGGAGGAAGCTGGAAGAAAGCAATGGCAATGTAAAAGTTTTTCTCAGGCCCTTGGGGCACTTTTATACCCCCATCTCCGAACGACGATAATCGAGGTCCTACCACATGGCGCTCTCCTATTGCACCACAAGCTGTCCACCGGAAATCTCGCCTGCGCCCGAGATGTGCCGCCTCGATTCGCCCCAAGGAGCGTGATCCCCGACCAATCGCGGGGCATAGAAGAGAAACAATGATGCCTTCACCTTTTTCCATTCCTCCAATAGGCTTCCTTTCAAGGCATCCGGCGCTAGCGTCAGCCCCCACCTACCGCATGATTGTGAAAGATTTTCAAAGCGACACTGCCTTGGAAAGATGTGCAGCTCATCAAGCTATTAAAAGCGCACTAAAGAGCAATCATTTTTGAATTCTCGCGCCCCTCTCGCCCAAAGGGCAGCAGGCGTGTGGCCCTTCGCGCTCAGGGGCAGGGGGGCATCTGATGTGGTTGACGTAGCCATAAGGGCAATTATGGTAAAATCAAAATTTTAAGGCGGCCCGCCCCGGCATCTCCAAGTCGGCCAAGTCAGCCCCGACCTTCCCAGGTCGGCCCCGCTCGGTCCCGGCATCTCCAAGTCGGCCGAGTCGGCCCGCTCGGCCCCGGCATCTTTAAGTCAGCCAAGTCGGCCCCGACCTTCCCTGGTCGCCCTGGTCGGCCCGTTTGGCCCCGGCATCTCCAAGTCGGCCGAGTCGGCCCCGACCTTCACTGGTCGGCCCCGCTCAGCCCCGGCATCTCCGAGTCAGCCGAGTCGGCCCCGACCTTCCCTGGTTGGTCCCGCTCGGCCCTGGCATCTCCAAGTCGGTCGAGTCGGCCCCGACCTTCCCTGGTCGGCCCCGCTCGGCCCCGGCATCTTCGAGTCGGCCGAGTCACCCCGACCTTCCCTGGTTGGCCCCGGCATCTCCGAGTCGGCCAAGTCGGCCCCGATCTTCCCGGGCCGACCCCGCCCCAGCATCTGCAGGTTAACCGAGCCAGTCCTGCTCGGCCTCGATGCCCTCAGGAGGGTCAAGGTTGCCCCAAGTCGATCCCAGAATGGTCCTGGCGGTTCACACCGCCGTCCTTCTGACGCGCCGCCTGGCAACCCTAGGCCCAACTACCCACTAGCCACGCCGCTGATGGGACAAGACCTAACTACATGTTAGCCCTGCTGACTGATGGGACGTAGCACACCAACCGCCGTTTTCTCCTCTCCGATGGGATAGAACCCACCGACCAGCCCAAATTCACGCAAACTCAGAAACAAGGTAAGTCCACTCAGAAATAAGGTATGCAAACTCATACACTCGCTACCCTGATACCCAGAAAGGGATTCCCATCTTTCTGGGACTCATAGTTTTCTCCTAAGAGCTCATCCGAGCTCTCCCTCGGCTGTGACCCAGGTTGCTGACTTGAGCGTCGGAGGGTCCCCACCGGAGAATCCCTTCGGTCTTGAGACTTTTTGCAGATCTTTCGATCGAGCGTGGGACCTTGAATTAAGCGGCTCTCTTCTCCCGACGTTCAAGACCAGTGATCAGGCGTCATCAAGTCACAAGGTGGCCTCACGACCAATCAATTAAATCCAAAATGTGGCTATTTTTACCCCTATATTTATATGATCAAGTCTTGTGCAGAAAAATTACCTCATTGATACGTGGAATAATAATAGAATGCCATTTAAGCATCTCATTTCCATGCAATGTATATCAACTTTTATTTGCGCCTAATGATTCCAATGTTGTTCATGTTTGAATTTAATTGGCATGCATTAACCGAAGGATCGACTTATAGCTCGAATCAGCAGAGCACTTTCTTCGGCTAACCAATACTTACCGGTAAGAGATACAAAGAAAAGAAAGGGTAAGGGAGTCCAAACTCCAAAGGCAATTTTTAGAAGGAATTTTCTGAATTCTGATGCTTAAATTAGCCTAAGCTTCATGATGAAAGCTTAGAGCTATTTGAATGAGTAATGGAGGCTAAGTACTGAGGCATGGATCTCTGAGAGGTCTAAGACTTTTTGATAGGCATTTGGAAGGATTTTTAAAGGTTTACCAATTATCAGTGGACGGCTTTGATGAAATTGATTCCTTGATAAAGTAATTGACATGGAAGAGTTTTTTTTTTTGAGTATTAGGCTTATGGTCAATGTGAGGCCCTCCTTAAGATTTCGCATTGGATAGAGGATAAAAGAGTGAGTGATTTATATGTAGTAAAGCAAGAAGGATAAGGTACTAATTAGATTTCTTTTGGGCTTTGGTGGCCCAAATTGGTCCGTCTTACTTTCTTGTAACGAAACGGATTCGGAAACCGGGATGCACTAACCAAAAGTGCAAAAGGTAAGTGTCACACAGGATAAAGTGCTACGTCAATGGAAGCTTCTCTTTCTCAATAAAACAAGCATGCCAACTTGGTAGACCACGTCATATCTAATTTTATGAAGGAACCAGATCGTTTTGTAGAAAAAAATAATTGAACAAATAAATAACATCACAAGAGAGATAATCAAACAGCAATAAAAAAGATCAACATAACAAATGTAACATGGTTCGGCCTTTTATCCTTGGCCTACGTCCACGAGCAAGACCTCCTCAATGATTCTTTTATTTATTAATTCATGGCATAAAATTATAAGAAAAAATAATAAGAATTACCTCTCAAAAGCTCCAGAACCCTCTCACAAGAACTCCAAAAACCTTATCAGTAGGATCATCTCCAAAGCGTACCTTCAATTCATGCTCACAGCCTCCTTTTTATAGACCAAAACCCTATTCCTATATGAATTGTAACAATAACCAGCCATTTGATCAAAACAAAAAGGATGGCCTCGATGTATAGAAAAGTAAACTTTATTCCTGCATGAATTGGGACAATAATCGCCATTGGATCAAAACAAAAAGGATGGCCTGAATGTATAAGAAAGTAAACTCTATTCCTGCATGAATTGGGACAATAACCAGTCGTTGGATCAAAATATGAAAGAACAGCCTAAATGTATAAGAAAGTGAACCATGCGAGTATAACGAACCGCGCACAAATTCGCAACTCAATATTTTGCTCTTCAATCATGCGGGGCTATCCATTTTGAATGATAGCTCAAATTTTGTCATGCCAGCATGTTAGTTGAGCTCTACCCACCTCATTACTATTTTTATCATAAATTATTATTGCATACATTTATATTACATATAATATTATTTTTATT
The DNA here is from genome assembly GCA_900491605.1 of Calamus simplicifolius. Classification (NCBI taxonomy): domain Eukaryota; kingdom Viridiplantae; phylum Streptophyta; class Magnoliopsida; order Arecales; family Arecaceae; genus Calamus; species Calamus simplicifolius. The sequence goes on along the minus strand of UESW01002842.1, from coordinate 898 downwards.
ATTGCAATCGGAATCACTTTTAGCAATGCATTTTTCATACCATACGTCCCTACTATAATGTTTTGGTACGAGACTATTTGCATTTTGATATGTATGATTATGTATTATTGAGTGTTTATAATCTTTTTTGAACCTATTTTTATCTAAAGCAATACTTGTTCATATTCGGTATTTATGCTGCAGCCATATTTTTGTTATTTAATTTGAAGGAGCATTTTTCAAAAAAATCATGATATTTTCTGTCCAAGTGGAAGAATATCATAATTTTTCTATTTGTACACTAGTATAGCCTTGTTTAATTAAAAATCAGATTAAATGAATACTAAATTAATGAAGTAATTTCTGTAAACTATTAAGATCAGTAATTTCTTAAAACTAATCCTGTAGAAATAAATTCATATAGCTTTTTTTCAGGGCTTGCTGTTAGTTTGTTGCAATCACGCAATTTCATCATTTTATTATTTGGTCATTTTCTTCTTCCTTCCCTTTATAAAATTAAAAGGTATTTAAATGCTCAAAATAATCTTATAAAATTTTTTTAACAGTTATAAAAAATAAATAGATATTTGAAGTAATAAATAAATATTCTAAAAATTAATTTTTTATTATTTAAAAATATATTTTTTTTAAAAAATAAAAACATTTATTAAATTAATTGTTTATAAATATTAGAAATAAAAAATATAAAAATATATAATTTGCCATCGTTCACCAGCACCGGCCATCGTGCCAGTGCAGGTTGACGGGTCTCCGGCATCGTGACGGTACGTTATGAGCGGTCAATCAGGGCGATGGGTTATCGGCTGCTTGGCATCTCTAATTTTTTGTTTGGATGGAAAGAAAATTAGAGAGGAAAGAAAATTAGAAGAGAAAATAGAAGAAAAATAAAATTTATCTT
>UESW01002841.1:107719-153749 GCA_900491605.1 Calamus simplicifolius | reverse complement strand
TAGATTTGCGTCGTAATGTTGCGACGCATTCATTATGCGTCGCAATATTGCGACGCATAATGAATGCACCGCAATATTAGTTTATTAATTTAAAACTAATATTGTGATGCATTGTATATGCGTCGCAATATTGCGACGCAAAATTAATGCGTCGTAATATTAGTTTATTAATTTAAAACTAATATTGTGACGCATTGTATATGCGTCGCAATATTGCGATGCATAATGAATGTATCATAATATTAGTTTATTAATTTAAAACTAATATTGCACGCATTGTATATGCGTTGCAATATTGCGACGCATAATGAATGCATCGCAATATTAGTTTATTAATTTAAAACTAATATTACGATGCATTGTATATGCGTCACAATATTGCGATGCATAATGAATGCATCGCTAAATATTTTTAAAAATTAATTTAATAATATTAATTTTTATTAATATTATTTATTTATTATATTTAATATTATAAAATGATAATTTAATAGATCGATATATTTAATTTTTGATCCGAGGTTGCGATCGATCCAAGGCATGATCCCGATCGGCGAATGATCGATTCGACCGTTGCGATCCATCCAATCGGCGATGATCCGACGGTTGCGATCGATTCAATCCATGGTCCCGATCGGCGATGATCGATCCGACCATTGCGATCCATCCGATTGGCGATGATCCGACGGTTGCGATCGATCCAAGCCATGATCCCGATCAGTGATGATCGATCTCAGACCATTGCGATCAATCTGATCGGTGATGATCCGATGGTTGCGATCGATCCAAGCCATGATCCCGATCGCGATGATCGATCCGATGGTTGCGATCCATCCGATCGGCAACGATCTGATGATTGCGATCGATCCAAGCCATGATCCCGATCGGCGATTATCGATCTCGGAACCAATCCATACGATCGATGCGATCCATGATCGATCCGACTGTTGCGATCCATCGGACGATCCGATGGTTGCGATCGATCCAAGCCATGATCCCGATCGATGATCAATCCGACGGTTGCGATCCATCCGATCGACGATGATCCGACGGTTGCGATCGATCCAAGCCATGATCCCGACCGACGATGATCAATCCGATGGTTGCGATCCATCCGATCGGCGACGATATCGATCCAATGGTTGCGATCGATCCAATCCATTATCCGATCGGCGATGATCAATCGGACCATTGCAATCCATCCGATCGGTGACCATCCAACGGTTGAGATCGATCCAAGCCATGATCCCGATCGGCGATGATCGATCAGACCGTTGCAATCCATCCGATCGACGATGATATCCAACGGTTGCGATCGATCCAATCCATGATCCCGATCGGCGATGATCGATCGAACCGTTGTAATCCATCCGATCGACGACGATATCGATGGTTGCGATTGATCCAAACCATGATCCCGATCGGCGATGATCGATCGGTTGCAATCCATCCGATCGACGACGATCAGACGGTTGCAATCGATCCAAGCCATGATCCCGATCGACGATGATCGATTCGACGGTTGTGATCCATCCAATCGGCGATGATATCGATGGTTGCGATCGATCCAAGCCATAATCCTGATCGGCGATGATAGATCGGACCATTGCAATCCATCCGATCAGTGATGATATCCGACGGTTGTGATCGATCCAATCCATGATCCGATCGGCGATGATCGATCGGACCATTGCAATCCATCCGATCGGTGACCATCCGATGGTTGCGATCGATCCAAGCCATGATCCCGATCGGCGATGATCGATCGGACTGTGGCAATCCATTCGATCGATGACGATATCCGACAGTTGCGATCGATCAAAGCCATGATCTCGATCGGCTATGATCGATTGGACCATTGCAATCCATCCGATCGGCTATGATCCGACGGTTGCGATCGATCCAAGCCATGATTCCGATTGGTGATGATCAATCGGACCGTTGCAATCCATCCGATTAGCGACGATCCGACGGTTGCAATCGATCCAAGCCATGATTCCGATCAACGATGATCGATCCGACGGTTGCGATCCATCCGATCGGTGACGATATCCGACGGTTGTGATCGATCCAAGCCATGATCCCGATCAGCGATGATCGATCGGATCGTTGCAATCCATCCGATCGGCGACGATATTCGACGGTTGCGATCGATCCAATCCATGATCCCGATCTGCGATGATCGATCGGACTGTTGCAATCCATCCAATCGGCGACCATCCGACGGTTGCAATCAATCCAAGCCATGATCCCGATCGCGATGATCGATCGGACCGTTGCAATCCATCAATCGACATCGATATCCGACGGTTGCGATCGATCCAAGCCATGATCCCGATCGACGATGATGATCGGACCGTTGCAATCTATCCGATCGACGATGATATCTGACGGTTGCGATCGATCAAATTCATGATCTCGATCGGCAATGATCGATCGGACCGTTGCAATCCATCCGATTGACGATGATATCCGACGGTTGCGATCGATCCAAGCCATGATCCCGATCGCGATTATCGATCTCGGACCATTACGATCAATCCGATAGGCGATGATCTGATGGTTGCGATCGATCCAAGCCATGATCCCGATCGGCGATGATCGATCCAACGGTTGATCCATCCGATCGAAGACGATCCGACGTTGCAATCGATCCAAGCCATGATCCCGATTGACGATGATCGATCCGACAGTTGCGATCCATCCAATCGACGATGATATCCGATGGTTGCGATCGATCCAAGCCATTATCCTGATCAGCGATGATCGATCAAACCATTGCAATCCATCTGATCGGCGACCATCCGATGGTTGTGATCGATCCAAGCTATGATCCCGATCGGCGATGATCAATCGGACCATTGCAATCCATCCGATCGACGACGATATCCGATGGTTGCGATCGATCCAATCCATGATCCCGATCGGTGATGATCGATCGAACCGTTGTAATCCATCCGATCGACGATGATATCCGATGGTTGCGATCGATCCAAGCCATGATCCCGATCGGCGATGATCGATCGGACCATTGCAATCCATTCGATCGGCGATGATCCAACGTTTGCAATCGATCCAAGCCATGATCACGATCGACGATGATCGATCCGACGATTGAGGTCCATCGATCGGCGATGATATCCGACAGTTGCGATCGATCCAAGCCATAATCCTGATCGGCGATGATCGATCAGACCGTTGCAATCCATCCGATCAGCGATGATATCCGATGGTTGCGATCGATCCAATCCATGATCCCGATCGGCGATGATCGATCGGACCATTGCAATCCATCCGATCGGCGACCATCCGACAGTTGCGATCGATCCAAGCCATGATCCCGATCGGCGATGATCGATCGACTGTTGCAATCCATCCGATCGACGATATCTGACGGTTGCGATCGATCCAAGCCATGATCCCAATCGGCTATGATCGATTGGACCATTGCAATCCATCCGATCGGCGACGATCCGACGGTTGCGATCGATCCAAGCCATGATCCTGATCGGCAATGATCGATCGGACCGTTGCAATCCATCCGATTGGCGATGATCCGACGGTTGCAATCGATTCAAGCCATGATCCCGATCGACGGTGATCGATCCGATGGTTGCGATCCATCCGATCGGTGACGATATCCGACGGTTGCGATCGATCCAAGCCATGATCCCGATCAGCGATGATCGATCGGACCGTTGCAATACATTCGATCGGCGACGATATTCGACGGTTGTGATCGATCCAATCCATGATCCTGATCGGCGATGATCGTTCGGACTGTTGCAATCCATCCGATCGGCGACCATCTAACAGTTGCGATCAATCCAAGCCATGATCCCGATCGGCGATGATCGATCGGACCATTGCAATCCATCCGATCGACGATGATATCCGACGGTTGTGATCGATCCAAGCCATGATCCCGATCGGCGACGATCGATGGGACCGTTGCAATCCATCCGATCGACGATGATATCCGATGGTTGCGATCGATCCAATCCAAGATCTTGATCGGCAATGATCGATCGGACCGTTGCAATCCATCCGATCGATGATGATATCCGACAGTTGCGATCGATCCAAGCCATTATCCCGATCAGCGATGATCGATCGAACCGTTGCAATCCATCCGATCGGCAACGATCCGACGGTTGCAATCGATCCAAGCTGATACGGCTGACCATCTTCTCTGGGTGTTGTTATAACCTCTTGCACGATTTCTAGAGATAATGATGTGACAGCTAATCCCAGAGATGGAATCTTGGTTCTGGCCTTTGGCTCCGGCCTCCATCGACGGCTCCGGCCTTTGGCTCCAACCTCCACCGATGGCTCCGACCTTTGGCTCCGACCTTTGTCTTCGGCCTCCAGCGACGGCTCCGGCCTTTGGCTCCGGCTCTAACTTGGTGCCTTTCCTGCATACACTATGACCCACTTCAGGTAACAGATCCCAAGATTCGATGTCTGTTACCGTATACCTCGCTCACCGAAATACGGGCAAGTGCTAGCACGCCCAACAGTTGCCGCCACAAGCGGCCCCATCCAGCAACGGCTTACCCACTTGCCGTTCGAAGAAGCTTATCCTAACAAGGAAGATTCGACGGTTTGAAACAGGACAAAAAGAAAGGAACCTCCCAGATAGGTATAAAAGGACCCCGAGCTCAACAGAAAAGGGGATCTCTCTCCCTCTCTAAAAAAAGATAGACACTACACTCCTGTTCGACAAGTTCACTAACTTGAGCATCGGAGGGTCCTCCCCAGGAATACCGGCCCGGGACTTCTTGTAGGTTTCCAAAGGAGGAAGACGACCTCTCCACCCCATTTGGAGGCCCACAATAGATCTCAGCATGCCCGGCGCTCATCACCGGTGACTTGTCTGCATTAGATTGGCGCGCCAGGAAGGGGCTCGCACGTGGGGAAGGTAAAAATTCTCCCTGTGACCCCACCGATTCTGCAAGAAAGACGATGGTGACAACACAAGCACAGGAGGCTTCTACCAGCCAGGCCACAGAGCGCATCCCACGGGCTAAGCAATCGGAGGCCAACCTCCGTGTTCGCCCCTGCACAGATGAGCCAGCCTGACCGGCTTGAGGTTCTGGCTCACCAGTCCAGGACCTGATGACAATGGTTGGAGACTGCAGGAATACTGCTTTGCCGCTGCACCTCAACCCCCTGCCTGGTGAAGGGGTGCGGGGGATAATTCAATCTCATCAAGGCGGGACCCCACCCGAGGTCTCCGTCACTCACCTCCTGAACCTCGTCACCGAGAGGCCTCAAAGCGATGGCGGTCACTCTCCCGTCACTCTGGTCGTTCCCACCAACGGCCGGACGAGAAAGAATCCAGACGGGTGCGCTCCTTACGCCGCGGTCTTCTTCAGCTTCCTCTTCTAACTCATCTAAAGACGGCGCCCTCAGGAAGACTACCCATCGGGCTGAGCAACGGCTCGATGAGTATCACCGACGGTTGGAGGAGCTTAGCCGCGGATCGCTAACCCTCATGGGACGGACTACGAGCACCCCCCCCTTTCCCGGGCATCATGGAGGAACCGGTCCCGCCATGTTTCCATCTCCCCCAGCTGGACCCGTACGATGGCACGACGGACCTACTAGACCACCTGGAGAGCTACAAGGTCCTCATGCAGGTCCAGGGAGCGATGGACTCCCTTCTATGTGTCGCCTTTTCAGCCACCCTTCGCAAGGCGGCACGTGCATGGTATTCCTGCCTGCCACCGCGCAGCATCAATTCATTCCAACAGCTCGAGCGATCTTTCCTAGCCCACTTCGATGTGTGCCGGAAGATCCCACGAGTGGCTGATAGCTTATTTGCTGTCCAACAAAGAAGTGGCGAGACCCTGAAGGACTTTGTCGCTCGGTTCAAGGAGGCAGCATTGGAGGTATATAACCTGGATGATTCTGTAGCCACTTTGGCATTAAAGCGAGGACTTCGACCTTCTAGGTTCGCCTATTCCCTAGACAAGAAGCCTCGAGTTCTTATGCCAAGCTTCTGAGCTGAGCACAGAAATACATTCGTGCTGACGAGGCGGATTCTTCCAGGAGGGAAGCTGATAAGAATCCCAGCAAGAAACCAGCGCCCACTGAGCATGCCGGAGCACGACCCCGGAAGCCTGAGCCTCCTCACCGCCCAGATCGCCGGCCCAGACGCTTATTCCTAAGGAGCAATTCACTCCCCTCATGGCTCCGATATCTCACATCCTACTAGAAATCGAGGAGGAACCTTACTTCAAGCGTCTGACCCCCATGAAGTCTAGGACCCCCCGCAATAAGGAACTTTACTGCCGGTACCACCAAGATTATGGTCATGATACCGAGGACTGCCGCCATCTGAAGAAGGCCATTGAAGAGCTTGTCCAGCAGGGTCACTTGGGCAAGTTCATTCGAAGGGGAAATCTTCCTACTCCAGGTTCATCGGTGCCTCCGACACTTCAGACCGGCGTGGACAATGCTCCTACGGAGAAGACCATAGCTATGATTTCCTGGGGGGCAGGTGGTGGTTCAAAAAGACAGCGAGAGGGAATAGACTCTGTAATTCATTTCTTTGGAAAGGATTTAGATGGGGTAGTTAATAAGCATGACGACAGCATCGTTGTGTCCATGACCATAGCCAAACATCATGTAAAAAGAATTTTAGTTGATAGTGGGAGTTCGGTGGATGTTTTGAGCTACGAAGCTTTTGTTTGGATGAACCTGTCAAAGTCTTCCCTTCGACCCGTCGCCACCTCTAATGGGCTTTACTGGGGACTCTATGAGCGTTGAAGGGGAGATTGCCCTCCCTGTCATGGTTGGAACCCCTCCGTGTCAAAGCACGGTGGTCATAAATTTTTTGGTGGTCCGAATCCCGCTGGCTTATAACGCTATCTTGGGGAGACCGGGATTGAATTTGCTAGATGTCGTGATCTCCACTAAGAGATTATTGGTAAGATTCCCCACGACGAAGGAGTCGGAGAAATGAAAGGAGAGCAAAGCCCGCCACCACTTTGCTATCACTTGTCTCCCAGTCCACTGGAGGCGGCGTCGGCGATAACCTCTGAGCCGCTTGACCCCCGAGAGCTGGGAAGGAGGGGAGAACCAGCCGAGAACCTCCTGACCCTCCCTTGGGGGATGACCCGGCAAGGACCGTCCAGGTTGGGGAGTTACTTCCGAAGGAGGCATGCGATTGACTTCTCACTTTCCTGCGTGCCAACGCCGACGTCTTTGCAAGGTCGTCCTCAGACATGCCGGGCGTCCCTGAGGAGGTGATCACCCATCGGCTCAACCTCAGGCTAGAGTGTCGGCCGGTCCGATAGAAGAAAAGGAGCTTCGCTTCGGACAGATAAAAAGCTATCGACGAGGAAGTTCGCAAGTTGATGGCTGCAGGCCATATTCGGGAAGTTCATTACCCCGAATGGTTGGCCAACGTGGTGATGGTCCGTAAGACTAATGAAAGCTGGAGGATGTGTGTGGACTTCACCGATCTCAACAAAGCATGCCCCAAGGACAGCTTTCCCCTGCCCCGGATCGATCAACTGGTAGACTACATCTGGCCATGAGGTCCTTAGCTTCATGGATGCTTTCTCTGGGTACAACCAGATCAGGATGAACCCGGTGGATGAGGAAGCTACCTTCTTCATAACTGAAAAGGGCTGTACTGCTACAAGGTAATGCCATTTGGGCTAAAAAATGCGGGAGCCACCTACCAAAGGTTAATGAATAAAGTCTTCGAAGACCAGATAGGATGCAACATGGATGTGTATGTGGATGACATTCTGACAAAAAGTGTCCAAGGACCATATCGCCGACCTAACGGAGACTTTTGACAACCTTCGTCGATACCAGATGAGGCTGAACCCACGCAAGTGTGCATTTGGGGTGACAGCCGGAAAGTTCTTGGGTTTCATGGTGACCCGGCGGGGGATCGAGGCAAACCTGGACAAAGTTCAAGCCATCCTGGACATGAGGTCTCCCACCAACAAGAAGGAAATACAGCGCCTGACGGCAAGGGTGGCCGCCTTGAGCCGTTTCCTGTCCAAGTCCGCTAAGAGGTGCTTACCTTTCTTCAAGGCGCTCTGCAAGGCCAATGGATTCGAATGGACGAAAGAATGTCAGAAGGCGTTCGAGGGGCTAAAGGAATTCTTATCTACCCCGCCACTGCTATCCAAGCCAATAGGTGGAGAAGAACTCCTTGTGTACCTCGCGGCTTCTCCGAGGCCGTTAGTTCTGTGCTGGTCCGTGTGGACACCAATGGCATGCAAAAGCCGGTGTATTACACAAGCAAGGTGCTCCACATGTGGAGACCAGGTACTCAAAGATTGAGAAGACTATCTTCGCATTAATCGTGTCCGCCCAGTGCCTACGGCCATACTTCCAAGCCCACCCGATCGCGGTGATCACAGACCAACCTTAAAGACAATTCTTGCTCTCCGGATACTTCGGGTCGATTGACAAGGTGGGCGCTCAAGTTGGGGAGTTTGATCTATCTTTCCGCCCTCGGTCGGCCATGAAATCCCAAGTCCTGGCGGATTTTTTGGTCGAGTGCACCTGGGGAGAGGAGCAATCCGAAGAGCCCTCTGCAAACCCCTCGCCTCTCGGAACCAGAGATGATGAATGGGTCCTTCATGTAGACGGGGCATCAAATTCTCAAGGGAGCGGAGCAGGCCTCATCCTGGCCAACTCGGATGGAGTTGTAACCGAGTGTGCACTCCGCTTCCTCTTTCCAGCCATCAATAATCAGGCGGAATATGAAGCTCTGCTGTCTAGGATAAGATTAGCGAGAGCTCGGGGTAAAGCACCTTAGGGCGTTCACTGACTCCCAGCTGGTCGCTGGCCAAATCGCAAGGGAGTATGAAGCAAGGGATCCCATCATGTCCCACTACTTAAGTATGGTGCAGTTGCAAGCTTCTCTCTTAGCTTCTTTTAATGTTAGCTATATCCCTCGAGGGGAAAATGCTAGAGCCGACGCTTTGTCCCATCTTGCCACCTCAACAAACGAGATGTTGGGAAGAGCTTATGTAGAGCACCTGGAAGCCCCGAGTATTGATATAACAAGAGAAACTCTGCCAGTTGAGCAGGAGCCTTCCTGGATGGATGCTTATGTCCGGTACCTTACCAATGGTACCCTCCAGAAGACCCTGCCGAGGCTAAGAAACTCAAAAGACGGACCCCGAAGTTTTTCATAATGGAGGGAAAGCTCTATCGAAGGTTGTTCTCATACCAGGTTCTCAGATGTGTTGGCCCCATAGAAGCAATTATATCCTGCGAGAGATACATGAAGGTATATGTGGAAGCCATCTGGGGGGCAGAGCTCTCGCATACAAAGCCCTACGGCAGGGATATTACTGGCTGATAATGAAGGAGGATGCATCCGAACTTGTTAAGATGTGTGACAGCTGCCAGCGCCATGCTAATATTCAACATCAACCGGCATCTCAGCTGACCCCCTTGGCCGCGCCCTGGCCCTTTGCCCAGTGAGGCATGGACATCCTGGGACCATTCCCTTTGGCCTTCGTGACATTTTTATCGAGGCTGAGGCTCTTAGTGGTAGCAGTTGACAATTTTACCAAATGGATCGAGGCTGAGGCTCTCTCCAAGATCACCGAGGGCAAAGTAAGATCTTTCTTCTGGAAGTCTGTCGTGTGTCGGTTCGGACTGCCACACACCCTCGTTACTTATAACGGCCGACAGTTTGACAACACGACCTTCCAAAAATTCTACATCGGCCTAGGAATTCATCAACGATTCACCTCTATGGGGCACCCCCAGACCAACGACGCAGCCGAGGTGACCAACCGCATTATCCTCCAAGGACTCAGGGCCCAGCTAGATGGCTGCAAAGGGCGTTGGGTGGAGGAACTCCCCAGTGTATTATGGGCATACCACACGATGCCACGAGCCCCCACCGGGAAAACTCCTTTCAGCCTGGTCTTAGGGACCGAGACAGTCATTCCGGTGGAGATAGGTGTCCTCAGTCCCCGGACAGAGTTATATCACGAAGAGAGCAACCCAAATCAGCTGCGGGCCGATCTAGATTTAGTGGAAGAATTGCGAGACCATGCGCAACTTCGCATGGCCGCTTTTCGTCAGCGAGTGGCCAGATACTACAATGCTCGAGTACGGTCCAAGACGTTCCGCCCTGGAGATCTTGTTCTGCGATGAGCTGAAGTATCAAAGCCGACGGAGGGGGGCAAGCTGGCACCGAAATGGGAAGGACCATACCGTGTCAAGGAGGTACTTCATCACGGGGCATACAAAGTTGAAGAGCTAGACGGGAAACCGCTCCCTCGCACTTGGAACGCCGACAATTTATGCCGGTATTATCAGTAATGTGCTAACTTCATTAATTTGAACCTGCTTAACAGATTGCTGATCAAAATATTTTCATTGCTTTTCGAGTGATCATGCTTTGCACTAAAGACCGGCTCCGCGTCGGCACCAAAGACCGGCTCCGCATCGGCAATTAAGACCGGCTCTGCATCGGCACCAAAGATCGGCTCTGCATTGGCACCAAAGCCTGGCTCCGTGTCGGCACCAAAGATCAGCTCCGCGTCGGTAATTAAGCCCGGCTCCGCATCAGCACCAAAGACCAGCTCCGCGTCGGCAATTAAGCCCGGCTCGTTGGCACCAAAGACCAGCTCGCGTTGGCAATTAGGTCTGGCTCCGCGTCGGTACCAAAGACCGGCTCCGCGTCGGCACCAAAGACCGGCTCCGCGTTGGCAATTAAGCCTGGCTCCGCATCGGCAGTTAAGCCCGGCTCCGCATCGGCACCGAAGACCGGCTCCGCGTCGGCACCAAGACTGGCCCCATGTCGGCAACTAAGCCTAGCTCCGTCGGCACCAAAAAAACTAGCTCGCGTCGGCAATTAAGCCGGCTCCGCGTCGGCACCAAAGATCAGCTCCGCGTCGGTAATTAAGCCCGGCTCCGCATCGGCACCAAAGCCTGGCCCCACGTCGGCACTTAAGGATAGCGTGTCGGCACACACAGTCTCATTCTGCGTGGCTATCTAACGAGGCATTAGGCATTCCGCGACTTTGCGCTGGCACGAGCGGGGTCTTATACTACCTATAGTTCAACTTTCGTCTCTGCAACTAAAATTGATCCCGCATCAGTTTCCTAACAGAAAGAAATCGTGCTCTTCGGCCATTGGTTGTTGATTCGCGACAACTCACACTAGCAAAGCTAATTATGACCAAAGACAAGTGTTGAGAATCGAAATATTCATTGATGGCTAAAAGTTTACAAAATTGCCGATCTGAGTTGGACTTGAAGCAATACAATAAAAATAAAAAAACTAAGGGTCACTTGGGGCTGGGTCGTCATCTTCAGGGACTTCATCTGGCTCCAACCCTTCAATCCCCTCGAGGTCGTAGAGTTTCTGGATTTTTTCCTTGCAATCCTGGAAGCCGGCTTCGTAAGCGAATGTTGTCGATTCGGCTAATTCCTTACTAAAGGCTTTAGACTTCCTGAAATTATCTACGGCCTCTGCAGCTCTTTTCTCCGCCTCAAGGTTTTCCGCTCGGCCTCCGCGACCTTCTCTTTGGCCTTCGTGACATTTTTATCGGCCTCGGCGGCCTCCCTCTTGGCTTCGGTCACCGCCGCCTCCAAGTCGGCAATCTTGGCGTCGGACTGGCGGGCGACCTCTTTGGCCACATCTATTTCAATGGAGGCAGAATGTAATCAGTTCTTCAAAATGCACATTTCTGATTCTGCCACCTCCAATCTCTCCTCGACCATTCTTTGCTTTTCTTCTGCCTCCTGGGTGTTATCCAGCTCGTTGGCCGCCCGACGCTGGGCAACTTCCAGTGCGTACTCTGCCTTCTCGGCTCTTAGCCAGATGGCTTCGACTTCGCCCTTTAAAGTGGCCCGGGTATCCTCCAGGGCCATCTCTGCCTTTTCTGCCCTAGCTTGGAGTGATAGCATCTCCTCCGCGACTGATCAAGGGCAGCATCACTCAGGGTCCAAAGATCCCTCATGGCAATCAGAGAGTTCAGCGCCTAGACGGATTGTCAACATTAAAAAAAAAAAACATGAAGGCGAAAAGGTTAATAGGGCAAAGCTCACCCAAAGGTGTGCCACGGATGCCTCGCGGAAGAAGGTAGCCCTCCCCTGATGCCGGAGAAGCTCCTGCACCTCAACCACAGATGCTTTGTCCAATGCTCGCTCGGCCCAGTGGCTGTGGTTCGCCAAAAGTGATTGGAAGGAAGGGTCGACGCCCTTACTTTCCACAGACACGGGGGCCGCGTGGAGGACTCCGCCTCCGACTCTGCTGCCTCCGGCCCCTTTGCTGGTGGAGGCGCTTCGATTGTTGCCCCTTTGGGGGGCATGGTAACGGCTGGAGTCGGCTCTGTAGTTGCAAGGACCGGCTCCGTCTCCATGGCTTCGGGCGGGGGTGACGGTGCTTTTACGACCCGCTCCGGAGAAGGATCAAGCAGAATGACAGGAGGGGGAGCCGGTACTGAAGGCGATTCTTTTCCTCTTGCTTGGCTCCGCCCAACTTCCCCGCTAGCCTCGGCCCTTACCGTGTCTTTCCTCGTGGGCTCGTTGGCTTGGGCTCTAGCCGCTCGCGCCCGCAGGGGATCCACAACTTTGGCCCTTCCAGGGTCGGCCCCCCCAGTGTCGGCCCTTCCAGCGTCGGCCCTCTTCGAAACCTTAGCGCGCAGGGGCTCCACAACTCTGGCCCCTCCAGCATCGGCCCTCCCGTCGGCCCTCCTTGGAATCTTAGTGACGGCCCTCCTCTCAGCGGGGAGCCCATTCCCCGTTGCCTTCCTCTTCTTAGTAACCGCTTGCCTGAGCTCGCGAAGCGATGACGTCATCCCTATAAAAAAAGGAGATGAGTAAAAAAAAGAAAAAAAAAAGAAAGAGGGGAGGAAAGAAGGAAAAAGGTGAGTAATCAAGTGCTCACCACCAGAAGGGATTAGGCCGACGAGACGAAGGTTTTCATCGACCAGAAGTTTATTACATCGAGGGACATCGGCAGTAAGAAGCTGCCCAAATGCCATTCGATCCCTTGGGAGGATAGAGGAATCCCTATTGGCGTCGGTGTTGGGTGTCCCCCAGCTTCCACTCACCCCCTCGATATCAGCAAAAAAGAACTTATCCTTCCACCCTTTAACGGAGGTAGGAAGGTACAATTTAAGGATCCTAGTGGGTCTAGGAGTAAAGGACCACCAACCTGACTGCTTGCGAAGGGTATAAAAACTGCGGAATGAGGAGATACTGGCCTCTATGTCTTGCAGGTGACAGATAACCTGAAAGCCAACGATAGTTCGGATCGAGTTAGGGACTCGTTGGGAAGGTGTTAGAGAATATCGGTCTAGAAGGTTAAGGTTGAAAGGGTGGATAGGTAATCAAAGTCCTGCCTTAAAGAAGGCTCCGTACAAGGCAACTCTTCCAGGACGGGAAGAAGTTACCCTGTCATCAGGAGCGGGGTAGGACAGACGTAGGTTTGGTGGAAAACTATACTTGGCTCTTAGGTTTACTATGTCTTGAGTAGACATAGTGGAAGCAGTCCCCTCGGGGGACTCCTTGACAGCGCTGGAAGGATCAGCAGCTGCCGGACGGCGCCGGGTGGAGGTCCGTCCAACGGTCGGATGACTCCCGGCTGCGGGGCGTCTGACCGGCCCCCGCTCCGGCGAGGAGTGGTCAGAGGATGGGGTGGACCATTGGCTTGGTAAGGAAGCGAAAGGTTGAGAAGGAGTGGGGAACGACCCTCGGAATTGGAAATAGAACAGAGGGCGAGGAAGCCATGAAAACTAACTGGAAAGCTTGAACTAAGATCGAAGGAGCATGAGGAGAGGAACAGACACGGGAGGCGGACAGACGCTTGCAGACTCAGGGGAGGTAGCTGTAACATAAGAGAAGAGGGAATGGGAAGATAAGGACGATTTTTCTTTTTATAGCCCCATTTCAAATCATCCCACGGCCGTCCGATCTGGCCATGTGTATACTTTCAAATGAAAGCCGCTTCGGCGGCCTACCGGCGCGAAAAACACGAAAAGCATCACCAATAGAAAGATGGCGGTGGCCTTACTGCAATGATGACGCTTGTCTTTTTACGACTCATTACTCGAAGGAAATCTTTCCCAGTCCCAACAGCCCAAACGGACGAAATGATGGCGCGAAGTCAGCCGTCCAGTGGATATTAACACCCCTTTCGCTGGTGATTGTGCGCTCACTCATTTCAGGGGTGGGGGGCATCTGATACGGCTGACCATCTCCTCTGGGTGGTGTTATAACCTCTTGCGCGATTTCCGGAGATAATGATGTGATAGCTAATCCCAGAGATGGAATCTTGGCTCAGACCTTTGGCTTCGGCCTTTGGCTCCGACCTCCAGCGACGTCTCCGGTCTTTGGCTCCGGCTCTAAGTTGGTGCCTTTCCTGCATACACTATGACCCACTTCAGGTAACATATCCTGAGATTCGAGGTCTATTATCGTATACCTCGCTCACCGAAATCACGGGCAAGTGCTAGCACGCCCAGCAGTTACCGCCACAAGCGGCCCCCATCCAGCAACGGCTTACCCACTTGCCGTTCGAAGGAGCTTATCCTAACAAGGAAGATTCGACGGTTCGAAACAGGACGAAAAGAAAGGAACCTCCCAGACAGGTATAAAAGGACCCCGAGCTCAACAGAAAAGGGGATCTCTCTCCCTCTCTAAAAAAAGATAGACACTACACTCTGTTCGATAAGTTCACTAACTTGAGCATCAGAGGGTCCTCGCCGGGAATACCGGCCCGGGGACTTCTTGCAGGTTTCCAGAGGAGGAAGACGACCTCTTTACCCCATTTGGAGGCCCACAATAGATCTCAGCATGCCCGACGCTCATCACCAGTGAATTGTCCGCATCACAAGCCATGATTCCGATCGACGATGATAGATCTGACGGTTGTGATCCATTCGATCGGCGACGATATCCGACTGTTGTGATCGATCCAAGCCATGATCTCAGTCGGCGATGATCGATCGAACCGTTGCAATCCATTCGATCGGCGATGATATTCGACAGTTGCGATCGATCCAATCCATGATCCGATCGGCGATGATCGATCGGACCGTTGCAATCTATCCGATCGGCGACCATCCGACGGTTGCGATCAATCCAAGCCATGATCCCGATCGGCGATGATTGATTGGACCGTTGCGATCCATCCGATCGACGACGATATCCGACGGTTGTGATCGATCCAATCCATGATCCCGATCGGCGATGATCAATCGTACCGTTGCAATCCATCCGATCGGCGATGATCTGACGGTTGCGATTGATCCAAGCCATGATCCTGATCGGCGATGATCGATCCGACGGTTGCGATCCATCCGATCGGCGATGATATCCAACGGTTGCGATCAATCAAGCCATGATCCCGATCGGCGATGATCGATCGGACCATTGCGATCAATCCGATCGGAGACGATCTGACGTTGGATATATGCGTCGCTAATTAGCGATGCATTATTGCATCGCTAAATTAAAAATTAATTTTTTTATTTTTTTTGGCAGATGCATCGCTAAATAGCAATTAACAATTTTTTTAATTTTCTTGGATTTTTGCATCGCTAATGCGTCGCTAATTTAAAAAATAATTTTTTTATTTTTTTGGCATATGCGTCGCTAAATAGCGATGCAATCATTACGTCGCTATATGAACGAATTTTTTTAATTTTTGGGTTTTTGCATCGCTATTTAATGACGCAAATATGCGTCGCAATATAGCGATACATTATTGCGTCGCTAAATTAAAAATTAAAAATTTTAAATTTTTTTTTGGCATGTGCGTCGCTAAATAGCGATGCAATTATTGGGTCACTATATTAACGATTTTTTTAATTTTCTAAATTTTTGAATCGCTAATGCGTCGCTATTTAGCGACTCAAATAGTGCGTCGCAATATAGCGACGCATTATTGCATCGCTAAATTAAAAATTAAATATTTTTAATTTTTTTTGGCATATGCATCGCTAATGCATCGCTAAATAGAGACGCAATTATTGCGTCGTTATATTAATTTTTTTTTAATTTTTAGATTTTTGCGCGCTAAATAGTGACGCAAATATTGCGTCGCAATATAGCGACGCATTATTGCGTCGCGAAATTAAAAATTATATATTTTTTATTTTTTTGGCATATGCGTCGCTAAATAGCGACGTAACCGTTGCGTCGCTATATTAACGATATTTTTTTAATTTTTTGGGTTTTTGCATCGCTAATGCGTCGCTATTTAGCGACGCAAATAGTGCGTTGCAATATAGTGGCGCATTATTGCGTCGCTAAATTAAAAATTAAATTTTTTTAATTTTTTTAGCATATGCGTCGCTAAATAGCGACGCAATTATTGCGTCGTTATATTAATGATTTTTTTAATTTTTTGAGTTTTTTCGCTAATGCATCGCTATTTAGCGACGCATTTTTTTTGCGTCACTAATGGCGTCACTATTTGTTTTTCTCGCTGAGTTGTCGCAATTTGGTCGCAATTTAGTGACACAAAGATGCGTCGCTAAATTGGTGTCGCTATTTATGTATTTTCTTGTAGTGTTGTTTCATGCGCTGCTAGCCTGGGCCACTTAAGCCCACCAGCTTCTGGACAGGCTTGAGCCAAGCGTTTAGATTGAGCAGATTGGGCCTTTCGATCCGAATTATATAATATGTTATTGTTATGATTTTTGTTGTATTGTTTATTTATATTTAGTGTAATAATAGACTTAATTGACCATTCTTTTTCTTTTTTAATATGGACACCTAATGGGATATAAATGTGCTGTAGATTATTGACAATATTTAGTTTTTTATCCATATTTATTTTTTTAGTAATATTTTTAATATTTTTCAAATCTTAAGGCTGTGTTTGAAATAAGAGATAAGAAGAAATATTTTCTCTTATCCCCAAAAGCTATAACTACTCGGGATAACTCTGAAAAAGTTTAACCAGAGGAGGATAACCCATGTTAATGGGTTATCCCCTGAGCTTATTCCCTAGGGATCCCTAAAATAACTAGAGCTATCCCTTGATGGTAAAGTTATTATTTAAAAAAGATGGTTATCCCTTCAGCTATCTTCTGGATAAATGCTATTCTGTACATTTATTCAGAGATAGTTTTTTATGAATCAAACACTACCTAAGGGTGTGCTTGAAATAGGGAATAAGGAGAGATATCCTCGAAATATCCCTTCTTATTCTCAAAAGTTATAACTAGAAAGGATAAGTCTGAAAAAAGTTAACCACAGGGGATAACCCATGTTTATCAGTGTTTGATAGAAAAAAAAATTATCTATGGATAAGTGTACGGGATAAAGTTTGTCCCCTGGCTATTCCTAGGGATATCCCTTGGCTATTCCATTGATCATATCAAATGCAAAAAGGTAAATCTAAAGGATAACTTTTTTTTACTCTTATTTGGAGGGATAACCAGCTATTCCTTTATTTTCTAGGGAATAAATTGAGGGGATATCCTATGGTTAACAATGGATTATCCCTTTGGTTAACTTTATTCCCAGCTATCCCTTATAGTTATGGATTTTGGGAATAAGAGGGGATATTCCCTAGATATCCCCTCTTATTCCCTATTTCAAACACTATAGGAACCGAAGGAATAGCTATTTTTCCCTAAACTTGTCCCTTGAGGGCAAAATTATTATTATAAAAAGTTGATTATTCCCTCAGCTATCTCTTGAATAAACTCTATCCTGTACACTTATCCAGGGATAAGATAGCTATTTTTCTATCAAAGATTACCTAAAATATTGAATTAAAATGGTTAGAAAGTTTGAGGCCCGGCCCAAAATCTGCCGTCCAGATGGGGATGAGCTCAGCCTGAAAGATTGGCCCAAGGCTTCATTTTTAAGTAAATTATGTTAACCTTTGAATTTGGCCTAAGCCTAGCCGGGCTTACTTCTAAGCTATTGTAGCATTGCCTTATTACAATAACATATAGAGCAAACTGAATAGTATAAGGGTAAAAGGAAGGTGGGTAGAGAGTGCTATTGTATGTATACACATACGCAGGCAAAACTTGGTTTTTTTATACGACTAAATTTTCAAATAGATTTTGTCGGATCTAGATTAGATGATAGTGGTGTTGCATCGATGATTTAAGATGTGATGCAACCATTAAAGTATATAAACAAGACATAGCATACGGATCAAATGGCTAAAAAGTTGAAAAGTTTGGATATATAGGATGTCAAAACAATATATATTTCTCTTGATTACTCGGATTGGAAACTCTCAAAGCAAGTAATTTTTAATATTTAAGTATTTGAGAGATGATAAAATTTATCTAACGAATTGGATCAATGATACAACAACCATACTGTTCAATTTAGGCATGATCACATTGGCATATTATACATATTTATATATATATATATACAAATATTCTAAAATCTTGTGTTGTTGGGTGATCCATCCTTCTCTATTGCAACTTACTCCCAGCTGCCAACATCACGGGGCGCATTTGATGGATTTATTTGCCTTTACGTTGGCCAAATTTTAGGCTTGTTGCCAGGTGGTCAACAAAGGAAGGCCACATGGTGATGCACCTTGCCGCCTTGTCCAAGCAAAAAGAAATATAGCATTACATCTAGGTCCCTGGTCACCAAGTAAATGACCAGCTACTCAATTTATATTAAATAATATCTATTGAATTCTGGTCATATGATTTCCAGGCTATCGTTGGAGATCTTTTGTCTTCTATATCAAGTCTTTTGGCATCGACTCATCTTGCATGAATGGGGGGTCACCATCTTGTTCATTAGCCCTTCATGAAAGCTGGTCTCCTACTGCCTTATTTTTTTTCCTTGGATCCATACGTTGCCTCCAGGAGAGAGCGCAGCCACCATACCATATACCTTACAATTCACGCCTGTTCTCAAAACCAGGTGATCTTGTAATGAAATCTTTCAAGGAACTCACAAACCTATAAGATTATAATTTAAATTTTGCCCATTCTCTCAAAAATCTTTAATTAATGGATTTAGACAAAAGACTATGAAAAGTCATGAGTAGCACCTAATTTTTGCTTATAGTGGGGTCGTCATTCCTCGTCACCTCCTAAAAGATGCTAAATGTGATTCAGCCATTAATTTGCTAAATGTTGTTCACAATTCCTCAGCAAGCTTTTATTGAAGCAGCATTGTAGTGATTTAGCCTTAACCAAAGATTTGATCAGTGATTAGGCAACACTGTTTTATAAAATTAGAGTACATAATAGTGGATAAAATATGTATTACTTCTATATAGTTTAAGCACCATTAATTAAATTACGTGTTATACTTAACTATCATGTGTTTTAAATACTATCAAATTACGTCCATATGGTTTAATATATTACACTTTATTTACCATCATATATTTTAAACACTATCAAATTGCATCTATATGATTTAAAATATTATACATAATTATTTATATATTTTAAATCTATTCCAGCTTTACGCACACATGCGTGTAATTTGATAAATACACGAGTTAATTATAATTCATATGGATATAATTTGATAGTACTTAAAATATATAATAGATAAATGTAACATTTTAAATAACATAGAAGTAATTTGATAATGCTTAAACAATAAAGTAGTAATTTATATTTTATCCTATACTAATTAAAAAAGCAATGATCTATTATTGTATTTCTAGGCCTCAGGTTATCTAGTTTATCCTACCCTAATACAAAGCTTGGAAGATTAATTTTGAACAGTCGTTTTCCTGCACTAAGCATTTCCAAACACATTTAGCAGATAAAGGATGCAATCAAATCCAAGCCATCCCTCGCACTTGGATTTACCAATAGACTTGTAATTAACGAAGCAGTGTTTCTTTCCTTTCCCAAAATTAAAACGCTCATCGCCATCCATCAATTCTTTTTAACACCCACATTTAAGATAATTTGAACACGGACATATGGTGGCTAGTAATGATGGAGAGGATGGCACTTAAATATTCAATCTGCCACATAAAGAGTGTCTTACTTTCTCTGTTACTAATCTATTAATATTCTTTGTTTTCTCTAATGAGCGTAGCCTGTTTCTTCTACTGAGCTTTTTGTTGGAGACAAGTTAGCTAAGTTGAAAAAGGATCAATCTTGCAATTCATGCTAACAGCCATGGCTTGCTGCCCCCCACCAGTCATGTGCATGCACCTCAGGAGACACTTGTAAAGATTGATTTATCCACAAATTAAACTAACTAATGGTCATCCAAATGTGCCCTGAAAACATTTCCATGTTAAGGTACGCCCATTAAAAAGGGACAAGAAAGCCTTTCAAACATTATTTGAATAGGAAGTTCATGGTAATGAAACTCAACAAATTTACATGTTTTTATTTTCAAAAAAATGTAGTATTACAAAAAGAAAAATGTCCATCCCTTATGGGTGTTATTGAGCATCATTACAATTTCATATGCATAAACAAAAAATATTATTTTCATCCAAGTTGTCTAGTAATTGGTGCTTGAACCATTGGTTCTGATGTACCAATTTGCTAGCATGTTTTGTGGGCCTTCAAGTGGAGCTGCTTGGTATTGACCATAGAGTGGAGAGCTTTGGGAGGATGATAGCATGTATTGGTTGGCCAGAAAGTCCAATTGCTCTAATAACAGTTGATCCTGAGAGGATGGATCAGTTGCAATGCCAAACTCTGATAATTGCATGTGTTGTGGCAATGACATTAGCTGCCCATTAAAGGGTAAACCAATTGAATCATGAAACGGGAATGAAGAAACTGATTCCAAACTGAGTGAATGCTCCGAGGCACCTAGCTGTACTGAAGCCATAGGCAATATATTCTCATTAAGGATGCTCAAAGCCTCAGGTGGGAGAAAACCATCGATACCATCAAACCCAAATGAATGAGCATCTTGATAGTGAGGAAATAGTAGTCCAACTCGATGGCTATCATAACCCATATCATAAAAATCCAGCATCGAGGGACTCGGCATACCCATCATGGTAGTGATTTCTAATGGAGAGGAATCTGATATGCATGCTTTAGGAGAAGGAACAGAGCCTTTAGCTTGTGTGTTGCCATGGCTGCGTGGAGTTGGATGCAATGGCACTCGACGATCAACAAGTATGTTTTGTAATGAACCATCATCATTCATATTATCCATGTCTTCTTCATTACCTAAATATTGGGGTGATCCTTTCTCCTCCATTCGATTATCATTCTTTGACTGTTTTGATTTTGAATTTTCTTTTTCATATATCTCACACAATGCCAGAGTACCAAGCTGCAAGAAAGATGATTTATTACTTTATAATTTTTCTTGAATTTAAGAAAACTAAAAATTAAAAAACAAATGTTTGATTTTGAACCAAAAATTTAATTATCTTTTTCTTTCTAATTATTTTAATAATATAAAAGCAACATTGTTTGCTCATCTGTATGTAATGAATTATTCTACAAATTATACAATAAACTAATTTCTGATCTTAACCATAATGACACGCAAGATAAGAGGCTTATGGTAACCACCAAATTTGGCTAGAGGATTTAAACTAGAATGTTAGTGGTCTCTCCAAGACCATTTAGGCAGGCAAAAAGGATTTTTTTTTGCCACTAGTGGTCAAAATGCCATTGAATGTTTATATCTTCTAACATCACAGCAAATCAGGTTTTAGTTATTCTTTTTCTTTACCTTAAGGTGAGAGATAATAAAAGTTTAATCATTTGTATCTAGCTTATCTCTTTATGAGGTATTAATGTTGTCAAGATCGGATTGAATCAAATATCTTTGAGGGGGCTAGATTGTGAATTAGATTGTAGATTCTAAGATTTTTCTCATTTTTTTCAGAAATTCCTCGAAATAAAAGGAATACAAAAATTATATATGAGAACGATAAAGCTGATGAAAGATGAGAACATAAAGCTGATGAATGTAGAATAAAAGTATACATAAAACAAGCCTAGTTTTCACTAATTTAGGCCCAGATATAGTATTTCTAATGAAACATTCTTTTTGGTTATTCAAGACATTTATATACTATCTATCAATTTAATTATCTTTTATGTAAAACACATTAGAATAAACAAGAATTAGACTTTAACATATGGTTGTAAATATACAAAAAAAAATTGCAACTTATTTTTAACTCTATGAAACTCTAATAACAGACTTCCTACTTTTACTATTCAAGATTTATTAGTGATAAGTGGTCTAAGAACCAAATGGTCAAAGAAATAATAGAAATTGGCCTAAAAAGAATTTAATATCCAAATAACTTAATAATTTAGCAGCTTTACCTGATCCTCGTTATATTCGATAGGCAACCAGAATTTCTTGATTATATACTCATGCATCAGCCAGTCCGTTTTCACTCCTTTCGGTTGTCTTCCTTGATGGAAAACCAGAAATCTCTTGCAGCCAATCTCTTTTCCATATTTATTTTTAATGATTTTCTCTGCTGTAGAAGGCTTCCAGTATCCACCATTTGCAGTGCGAATAGGCCTTGTTCCATTGGGACATCGTTTTTTCCTTGGAGTAAAGAAATACAAATGCTCTCCCGGTGGCGTATCGCCTGTGAAAAAAAAAACGTTTACGCTGAACTTTACTCTACCGAATACAATTAGAAGAAGTAAATATTTTCTTTCCATGATGAATTGCTTTCAAGAATTAAACATTTCTTCTTTTTTTTTTTGCTGTTCTGCATGCTCATGTTTCAAATAGAATTAATTAAAGTTCCATCATAAACCATTAACGATAATTGGAATTACTTGTTCAGATAGAAAAGGAATTGGAAGGAAAAAAAAAAAAAAGAGAGAAAGAGGGAGAAAGAGAGAGTGGTATGGAACGAACCAAGAAGGTCTCTGGGGTGGAAATCGTATATGTTCTTCTCTTGGATAATCTGGCATGGCAGAGGCTCATTCAGTAGCCTGGGTCGGAGGTAGTCAACCAGCAACTCCTCAGACTTGGAGCAAAGCGAAACCCGGATGGCACCTTCACCACGGCGTCGGCTTGGTCTCTCTCCATCGCTCTCTCGCTCCCTCACTTCCTTACTCTGTAAATTTTCTCTCCGCTTTGCTCTGTTATTTATAGATGAATTTTCGTCTCGACCGTTAAAAAAAATCATTGAGTCCCGGTAGGAGTCGACAAAAAAAAAAAACTCCAGCCTTTAATGAGAGGCTTAAAGTAGAGCTTTTTCCATTTGGGTCCGAAAAAAGGCGATAGAATCTGTGATTATTTCACCCGTTCTCCATCGCAGCCAGGATCGATGCGATGCGATACACCGAGTGAGTTCCATATGTTAACCTATATCCACATATTATATCCTTCAGGATATCTTTGCGCTCATACACCATAGGATCACCTGCACGGATCTCAAAGCTATGCACACCAGTACTGCACATATCTAAAAGCCAAATGGAGAATGACCCTACTACGATCCTTCTCGCGCGAAGAAACCCCCCCCCCCCCCCCCTTTTTTTTTTAAATTAACGTAGAGGATGTCCTTGAAAAAAATGCCTTACCGAAGAGGCCCCTGATTCATTTATATTTTTTCTGCTTTCCTGGACCTGGTCTCCTCCTACCTTTTCCTTATAAATAGAGAAAGAGATAGAAAGCTTAACTCTCCCTCTCACAAGTGAGAGGAGGAGAGTCTATGATGTAATATTTTTTGCAATAGATGATCCTATTTTATTACGACGGATAATTTCAACACCATCCATAAATTAATTGCGATCGTTTGCGGATAATTTCAATGCCATTAATAAGTGATAATGATAGCTCCTTAAATGTTAAACGCGAGCAGGCGTGGAAGGGAATTGAGGAATCTCTTTAAGTAGAGATCCCTTCTAACGCTTTTGAAAACACAATGTCATCGAAAAAAAAATCAGAAAAAAGCGGAGGTATTGGTCCCTGATCAAGAGCATACACCATCAGAATGCGATAGCTCATTGATTGGAAGCACTCAATCAAGATCTCGAGAGGTCCCGAAGCGGTAGATCAAGATCCCGAGAGGTAGATCTGCAACTGATTCAGATCAAGGGGAAGATCAAGATCATGATTCAGATCTTCTAGAGGTAGATCGAAAGCAATGGCTGGAGGTAATACAAAGATCCTATCTATTAATTCTATACATATTGTGTAGATTGTTAATAGACCTCTAACAGTTGGTATCAGAGCGTTATACCTCTGCCTTGTTTTTTATTATGAGCATTTCAGATTTGATTATTTTATTTTCGTAGGTCTTTTTTCTGGTCTCTATTTCTCTCACATAAGGGGAGGCTACTGGTAGTACCCTAGATTATTTGACCCAACGAATGTGTGGTATCGGGAGAGTTAATAAATCGCCATGAAGTTTGTTTGAGAGGTGGTTACTCTTCGGTTTTAATCCTACATTTATGGTTCCGATTTTTGGTTCTCGGTTCTTCATTTCGATTTATTGTTTCGGAATTTTGAGCAGCCGAATTTATAACTTGATATTAGAAAACGTTGCCTATTCGGAAACACGTTTTCGGTTTTGTCGCGTCACGGATTTTTCTTGGCCGCTCTTTGGCAATAAAAAAAGGCTTGCGGAGATCTCAGGTTCAAATCTACAGTGGAGGTTTTTCCTCTGTTCCATTTTTTCTTGGCCATCCTGATTTTCTTCCGTCAGGTTTCGGTTTTTGCTCACGAGCGGAGCGTAAGAGGAAAAAGTGGCTTCCATAACACATGTTGTGACCTATTAAAGAGAGAAAACGTCTATTGCGGTTTCGATTTTCTCTTCAGTCAAGAGATTTAAAATCAAATTGATTGGTTAAATTTTAAATGCATGCTATTATCTGTTTAATATTATATCATGTGATATGATTGGTTTTATCATTTATTTCTTAAGTTTAAAATTTTTGTATTAAAATACGCCTCCTGAGTCTCTGTACCTACGGTGTTTTGCATAGACTGGCCCAAGGGAATAATGAGCTACGGCCGGACATGTTTTAATTAACAAAATTTTTTCTTAAGATGATAATTTTAAAATTTATTAAATAGATAATTGAAATGTTGTCTCCTGTTTTGCATATTAGATTTATTCCATGCATGATTTGGTGGTAGTGTGAAAATTACAGTGCAAATCCTTTCAAGGTCTAATTAGTCAATTGGTGTCTAGAAAAGTAAAGAGATTGTGGTTAATTAATTGGTTCCGTTGACTGACCTAAGGAAAGCAATAGGGAGACCCCACTTCTCTTTCACTGGCCAGACCAATTTGATTAACTCAGATCTTGATTTGGAAATGTTACGTTGATTAAGATTACTACCTAATAATCATGCTAAATTGGTTAATCTATATGCATATAATGGAATTCAAATGTCATGTGATCAATATGATTTTGATTAATTGAGGAGTAGCCACAACATCTTTGATTAATCAAAATTGTATATTGAGTTGCAAAGATCACATAAGGTTAGATGACATTGATTGTGACTAATTATATTAATGTAATGAATCTTATCCCACATGAATTTTTATTGCACTGATATATTTAATTAGGATGCGATAACAAATTATTTTATTAATTACCCACAGGAATTAAGAAAGGAATATAATTTGTTAGTCGCATCATTAAGTTAATGAGTCTATTTGAGTATAATAACTTAGCCCACAGGTAGTTATTGTATGTTATTGATTCATGTTATTGCATGTTTACATTGGTAAGACATGACATCAAGTTATATGCCTCAAATTCAGTTACATGAACATCATTTTTTTATGCAGCTATTCTGCCTGTTAATATTTCTGATATGAAATGTGATGTTTCGATTTAAGTGGTGATAATTATAAATTATGGAAGGAGAGAATTCTTCTTCAATTAGGGTGCATGAATATTGACTATGCTATCAGGAAGGATGAACCACATTCGGTTACATCTACTAGCACTCAGGCTGAGATTGCTGCATATGAACGATGGGAGCGATCCAATCGCCTCAGTATGATATTCATACGTACTAAGATTTCTGCTAGTATACGTGGTTCAATTTCTGAGTGCAAAAATGTCAAGGAACTTCTGAAGGCTATTGATGCACAATTTGAGTCTTCAGATAAGGCACTGGCTAGCACCCTAATGACAAAATTGTCATCAATGAAGCTCACTACTGTTGGAGGTGTGCGTGAGCACATCATGAAGATGAGGGACATTGCGGCTCAGTTGAAATCCCTAGAGGTTGAGATGTCAGAATCTTTCTTAGTATACTTTATTTTGAACTCACTCCCACAGCAGTATAGTCCCTTCAAAATATCTTACAACACACATAAGGACAAATGGTCAATTAATGAACTTCTGACCATGTGTGTTCAAGAGGAAGGGAGGCTGATTTTGGAAATAGAAGAAAGTGCATATTTAGTCACTCAGAGAAAGACTAAAGCTCCCAAAGCCAAACGCAAAGGAAAGGGTAAAGTACCCATCCATACAGAAGACAAGAAGGAGTCCAAGTGCTTCTTTTGCAAGAAGAAAGGGCATATAAAGAAAGATTGTCTCAAATTCAAAGCTTGGCTTGACAAGAAAGGTACTCTAACCTTATTCGTATGTCATGAATCCAATTTGGTTATATGTCATAAAACATGGTGGATTGATTCTGGTTCTACAATCCATGTTTCAAATACCTTGCAGGGTTTTCTAAATCAAAGGAAACCATTGGGAAGTGAACAAAGCATCTATTCAGGAAACAAGATGGGTTCACATGTGGAAGCGATTGGGATGTGCAGACTTATTTTAGAATCTGGTTTTGTTTTAGATTTGAAAAATACATTTTATATTCCAAGTTTCTCTAGAAATTTGATTTCAGTGTCAAGGCTTGTACCAGCAGGATACTCCTTTAATTTTAATAAAAGCTCTATTGATTTATTTTATAAATCTAAGCTTATTGGGAATGGTACATTGTTCGACAATCTTTAATAGGGGTGTAACCCTGCGACATGCGGCTAACCAAATCCTGCATCTGATGCATTGCTTTCTCATGTCAGCAAGCTCCTGCTGAAGGCCTCCCGTGCGTTGGTCGAACTCCTGCTGAATCTTCTGCCGAATGTCCTGCCGAACCTCCTCCGTAATAGATCTTCGAATGTCGTCTAAACGCTCAGCAGGAATATCGCCAGAATAGCGAGAACTGGAGGCTTGATGGGGAAAATATGTAGAAGCTCTAGTGCCCAGACCATAGATCCTGCGGTCTCGCGGCTGGGCAACAATAGCCTCCAAAAACACACGTCGACTCTCCTCTGGTGAGAGTTCGACGGACGGTCCCATCAGTGGAGTCGACCTGCGATGCCTGGGACTGAAGCTCCTCGACTCGTGCCTTTAAATTATAAAATCAACAATAAATGAATCAATAAATTTCTCTAAATAAAATTTTAGAAATTAAACAGATACAATATAAAGCTAATTTCTTACCGCAACCTCCTGTGATCGTGTATCGACCCAGGAACTGTCCCTCCTGGTGTGTGTCGCCCTGAATAGACGAAACTCACCAGGATCTCCGTCCTTCTGCTCAGACTACAACAACAGAAAAAATGATATAAATGTAAGTATTTGTAAATAACTAAATTAGTAATTAAATTATTTATGTTTTCTTACCATACGGCGTCTGTGCTCCTGAATCGAAATGGACCCCGCAGTGTGGCGGGAGAGACCCGTGCCAGGACCGCCCCTCTTGGATCAGCGGTTCGTACTGGCTGATGCGGACCTCCTGCGCCAGCCATCAGACTACCACACCTGCTGCCACTTGTGCCAAATACCCTCCGGTATATGCGCAGGACGCTCACCTGATGCCCTCCAATGATGAAGCATGTCGGAGTATCGGTGTGCCGTAAGAGCATCCCATGCTGCCCTAATGGCATCATGGATGGCAGGGTCCCACGTATACTTTTTCTGCATTAAAATAAACAGTTAGTTTCAGAACTTATTAAGATTAAAAAATTTTATATCAGTTATAAATTGTGTTTAATAAGTTTACCTGAAACTCTAAAAATAAAACTCCCTTTTGGTTGCAGATACATGGCGCCAATCGTAGCCACTAGCATCAGCACGCCTCTGAAATATGGAGCTGATTTGGCTCGATACATGATGCTGCTTAATAAATCTATTAAAAAAATGCATGTTTATAAGTAATTAACTTAAAAAATAAACATATATTTACAATTAGTATATACTTACAGCCCATGAGCATCCAGTCCAAGTACAGTGTGGCCGACGGTGGAAGAACTCTCGGAGGTATGTACCGATCGGCTGGAGGATAATACTAATGCAGGATCACCGCCGATGGCTGGAGAGATCGAAGGCTGTGTGATGTGTGGAGATCCAAACTCTCATCTCCAAAGCTCATGGGATCTGATGCAGTAGGGCTACTCCCTGCTCACTCCGTCTGTCGCCGGTAGATCTACCTCGGCTCGTCATACTGAAAATACTAAAGATTCATGAATGTAATTATGATTAATGATTGAATATGTAAAAATATAATATTTATAAAAATAAATTGAATTTGAAAAAACCTCTATGTTTAATCGGTGTCATTTGTTTCATGAAATGTTGATTCAACATCCGATGTAGTATCGGACTGCGATTCAGTTTCATTATCATCGAAAGGAAACCGAACATTTGCATCTGCAATTTCTTGGACAACACCATTTGGATCTCTAAGTGATGTTTCAGGAGCCCTTATGTCGTCCTCAATTGCATGCATTTCCATCTCATCCTCTTGAAATGCAGGGCACTCGGTTGATTGACTTGATGAACTCTCGTCTAATACGATTGTTGGGACGATTTTAGAAACAGCCCACCAATCTCACTTGTCGTTGCGCAAACTTGGATATCCGCAGTAAAACACTTGCTGAGCTTGGGATGCAAGGATGAATGGTTCATTTTTGCAATCTTTGTCGATGGTTCATTTCAACTAGATTGTAGTCGTTATGAACCCTTTTGCCCACAGGAACTGTCGGATCGAACCAATCACAATGAAACAGTGCGGTTCGTTTCATAGGCCAACCGGGATATTCAACTTCAACCACCTCTACTAACTTTCCGTAATAATCTTGCATATTTGTTCCAACACTTTCTCTTTTAACACACACGCCCCAGTTCTGCGTGCCTCTTGAAGCTGCTAGTCGTTCAATCTGAAATTTGTACCCATTAACAAAATAGCAAGTAGAGGTTGTTACGGTCTTCAATGGCCATTGCGATAGACATTTAATGAAAATATTGTCGGCTGTGGACCATGGACCGTTTACCTATAAATTAATAAGCTATTCATAACCAATTCAAAAAATAAAAGCCATTATTGAAATTGATTGAGTGATACTACTCACAAATTCATAACCCAATGGCAACTTGATTGATGTCGGGATTCATCTGTCGTTGTCTATCACAATACATCCTTATGGGATGATAAGGATTAAAACTTCTGTTAGCAATTAAATATTATGGTATATTGCAATTTAAATTAGAAGTTCCAATTAAGCATTGAAGTATATACTTACTCAATGTATGGATCGATATCTCTACAGTTCATTAGGATGTAATAATGTGCTGCATTATACTCCATATCGCTAAGATTTCTTGACTTCTGCCCCCCAAATGAATGGCCGATACCTTAAAAAACTGATATTCTACCATCATTAGGTTCTCCTTCGTCCACACATACATCATCGTTACGACCAAGATTTCGGCTCCTCGTGCGGACATGACCCTCAAAGTAATGCGAGGCAAAAGCTGAAACTTTTTGACCAAGTGTGCATTGCATATAGAACCTTCAACCCTTGCCTTATTATGCACATTATTTTTTAACTTCTTAAGGTACCTATATGTAAAGGTGAGAAAAAATAAACCAATTTTCTCGCAATGAAATAATATTTGAAATGTCAACATGTCTTACTGATGTATATATTTACCTCTCGAAAGGATACATCCAGCGATACTGCACGGGACCAGCTATGCTCGCTTCGTATGGCAAGTGAACCGGTAAATGCTCCATTGAGTCAAAAAAACTGGGAGGAAATATTCGCTCCAGCTTGCATAAAATAATTAGAATTTCCTTCTCAAGCCTTGCCATGGATGCAGAAGTAATGACTGCGGCAGATAACTCCTTGAAGAACAAGTTGAGCTCCGTCAATGCCTTCCATGCATGGTGCGGAAGCAACTCACGAAAAGCTATAAGCAATAACCGTTGCATGAAAACATGGTAGTCATGACTCTTCATGCCGAACAACTTGAGCTTATGCATGTCCATACACCTACCGATATTTGAAGCATAACCATCTGGAAATTTTAACCCTCTAACCCAGTTACATAAAACTTCTCATGAATTTCTGTCAAGAGTGTAACAAGCTTTAGGATAGGTCCCGTCGGCACTCCTCCTCAAATCACCTCTTCTGCAATATTGATTAAGTTCTTCTCTTGACTTTGCAGTGTCTTTGGTTTTTCCCGGGATGTTTAGCACTGTGTTAAATATGTTATCAAAGAAATTTTTCTCGATATGCATAACATCCAAGTTGTGCCGATGAGATTTGTGCTCCAATACGGAAAATCCCAAAATATACTCCGCTTCTTCCAGTTATGTTCTTGACATATACGGCCATTTATTCTATCTGCATCTAGTTCCCAAGCATACCTTAACCCCAAATGCTCTATAGTATCAAATATATCGTGCCGGACCTAACCGGTTCGATGAATTTTGTGACTGCTTTGTTCTTCCGGAAGGCGATCAAGTTACGCCTGTAAGGATGATTTGGAGTCAAGAACTTCCTATGATTATCAAACCATGACTGCTTACCACTCTTTTGCAATGTAAATGCATCAAATCATACATGCAATGAGGGCATGCCAGACGTCCAGCAGTGCTCCAACCAGACAACATTGCATATGTCGGGAAGTCACTTATTGTCCACATCAAAGCAGCTCTCATGATGAAATTCTATTTCATAGAAATGTCGTAGGCTATGACTCCTGTTTCCCACAACATTTTCAATTCGGCCACCAACGGTTGCAGGAAGACATCAATCTTTTCCTTTGCATTTGATGGTCCTGGAACCAAAACTGTCAAAAACATTGCAGTATCTTTCATGCACTTCCATGGAGGAAGGTTATATACAGTCAGTATCACAGGCTACCATGAATACTGTTGCCCCGCTTGACCAAATGGTTGGAAGCCATCGGTACAAAGACCTAATCTCACATTCCTTATATCTCCAGCGAAATCAGGATGATTTTCATTGAAATGCTTCCAAGCTTTTGAATCTGATGGATGCCGCATTTCATCCTCTTTAGATTCAAGTTCGGCATACCATCTCATATCAGCAGCTGTAGCCTCAGATCTGTATAATCTCTACAGGCATGGAGTAAGAGGAAAGTAATGCATCCTCTTGTAAGGCACACTTTTCCTCCTACTTGTACTAGCTCCCCCTTCGCCGTTTTTGTACCTCGATTGCCCACAAATCTTACACCATCTCAGCTCTGAGTCTTCACCCCAATATATCATACAATTGTTCAAGCAACAATCGATCTTATTAACTGGGAGCCCAAGCCCACACAACAACTTCTTCGTTGAGTAAAAACTGTCTGCTACAACATTATCATTTGGCAAAATTTCCTTGATTAACCCAGCTACAGAATTGAACGCCTTTTCTGATAATCGATGTTCTGCCTTAATATTCAACAACCGAGCAGCCGTAGGCAATTGGGAATGACCCTCACAACCAGGATACAATTCTTGATTTGCAGCATGCAACATATCATAAATTTGCTGTGCATCTGGATTTGGTTCTTCCATAAATGTATTCTGATTGAATTCACTACCCGATGCATTCATCACCATTTTTTCATATGTGTTTAAATTCAAAAATGGTTCATCTATGGGAATTGACACTTGTTGGCTTGTAACAGCTGCTGGAATTTCCTCTGGTTCACCATGACAGTACCAAACATCATATTCAGGAACAAACTTCTTTTTACACAAATGCACCTTAACAGTTTCAACATCTCTGTAGGCTTTATTCTGACACCTGTGGAAGTTGCATGGGCACCTAATCCTAGGCCCATCCATCCATTCAGGTTGGCTACATGCAAATGCGATAAATTCTTCCAATACATTAAGAAAATCTGGATTAAGCAAGCCATCTTTTATCCTTGCATACATCCACGAGCGAGCCCGCTCATTTTTGACCAACTTATACAATTTCTGGTAAACCATTAAAGGAAACCACAATATAAAAATATATTAGCATAAATATATAACTAAATTATTTCTTTTACACAACTAAGGTAAATAACAACTATTTAAATCATTTATAACTAAACTAATTTTCTTTTACACAACTAAGGTCCCTACCCTGCAAGGTCGGGCCACGGCTACGATCCTTGTCGTGCTAGCAAGGACCAAGGCACATGTTCATGCCAGGCTAATGCTAGGACTTGGGTTCAGGCCGGGCCACAAGGTGGTCCGTTCAATCATGAGACTTCACAAGCAATCAAGTGTCCTAAATTAATTCCACCTTCACTCCATGTCTAAAAGGTAAGGCCCTATCTCATTCAAGAATATTTTTTGTGATATGTTATTCTGCTATTAATTATCATCAATCGTTTACATTGAAATTTCAGCAGCATTTCCCTATATGTTCTCCTAAATGTGTGGCATATATGTCACACTAGGAGAACGTATGAGCAAATACAAACCGCAATCTCAACCAACGATGATTAATAGCATACTAACATATCGCAAAAAATATTCTCAAACTGTCCACCAGGATAATTTGAGAATTTGCAAGACTAAGTCTTACAAATTCTCAAACGGGTCTAAAGGTTATAGTGCTATGAGAAATAATATGGAAATCCAAAGACAATCGAACTTATGCTTGTTATTCATAAATTCTTGTCAATTATACATATATAGGAATAGTGTTCTATATATAGTCACTGACTTCTTAAGATTATTATGTCCAATATAAAAGTATGTGAAGACTAAAATATAAATCATTGAAACTACTAATTCGGTACTGAAAATTAAATAAAACTACAACAAGACTTTCATTCTACCATTACATAATTTAAAGCATCATTCAATTTGAAGCAGAATGTAAATAATCAAGACAACAATTGTAAATAACTACAAATGCATAAATATTATTGCATAAACAACTATAAAGAAATAAATAATAATAAACTTTTAAATATTAATCTAATGCATCGTAGAATGTAAATAATCAAGACATAACAGGGCGGACTGGCTACGTGGCAGGGCGGCATGGCCACATGGCCTCGTGGCCGGAGCACCATGCCCGCCCGCCCATTATTTTAAAATTAGAACCCTTATATTATTACAATAATATGTTATTATAATATCACAATATAATTACAACAAAATTAGAACCCTCATATTATTTTAAAATTTCATCAAACACAAAATAGTTCAATATAATGATATTATAAAATCATTATAATCTAATATTATAATATCACATCATATAAATTTTTATAAAATTTTATATAATACTATAGTGTATTCTAATTTTATTGTAATATATTATTATTATATACAATGATATTACTATAGAGGTTCTCTAAATTTAAGTGATATAATAATATGATCCAATAAATTATAAAGAATATAATATCAAAACAACTTAGTAGTAATATTTTTTATAATATTAATTAATTAATTTAATCAGTAAAATTAGTTATGCAAAATATTTTGTAATATTATAAAATATTAATTTATAATAATTTTTTTGTATTAATTAAAAAATAGCTGAATGGGACTTCTATAAGGGTTCGAAATTATTTTTTTATTCTGCCCGTGGATCGGCCACTGTAGCCAAGCCGCGGACGGCAGCCACCCAGCCAAGGCCGTGCGCAGCGACGACGGACACTGCCATGGCCGATAAAAAAGGAGGGGGAACCCCTTTATATTTATTATTATTATTATTATTTTTCATGGGAGGGGTTGAGAAAAAAACCCCTTTTTTATAAAATAATATGATCGAATAAATTATTAAGATTATAATATCAAAACAACTTACTAAGAATATTTTTTATAATATTAATTAATTAATTTCTGGTTGAAAATTAGTTATGCAATATATTTTGTAATATTATAAAATATTGTTTTTAATATTATAAAATTTTATTTTATAATAAATTTTTTGTATTAATTAAAAAATTAGATATGCAATTTTTTGTATTATAAAATTTTTTATTTTATAATAAATTTTATTATTTTATAATAAACAATATATTTTGTTTTAAAAATATTATTTTATAAAAAAATTTGTATTTTTTAATAAATGTTGTAATATTATAAAATATTTTTTTATATATATATATATTTTTAACCGATGGCTTGGCCATCGTGGCCAGGCCATGGCCGTGGTTGTCAGCCACGGTCACGGCCATGGCCGGAGATGACGGCCACGGCCGTGGCCGTGGCCGGCACGATAGGGGGTGGGGAACCCCCCGCCATTTTTTTTAACGGTGGCCTGACCACCATGGCCAGGCCACCACGATCATCGCCATGGTCGGAACAGGAGGGAGTGGGGGGGGGGGGAGTGGTGGGAAAAATACCCCCCCCTCCAGCAATTTTTTTTAACGGTGGCCTGGCCACCGTGACTAGGCCACCGCGTTGCCGGCCATGGCCGTGGCCGACAACGACGACCACGACCGTCGCCATGGCCGGAACAGGAGGGATTGGGGGGGTGGGAAAAAAACCCCCTCTGATACCATTTTTTTTAACGGTGGCCTGACCACCGTGGCCAGGCCAACGCATTGCCGGCCACTGCCGTGGCCGAAGACGACGGCCACGGCCATCGCCGTGGCCAGAACGGGAAGGGGTGGGGGGGGAGGGAGGGAGGGGTACCAGAAAATAGGCCTCGTCGGCGAGGTCATCGGGTGCCGGAGAGCCGCCAGAGGTGGGGAAGAGGGAGGAGGAGAAAGGAGACGCCGGTTGGGGAGGGGTTCGGGCTCATGAGGAAGAAGAAGAGGGGGGGGTTTATGAATTAGGATTAGCGACGCATAATTGCATCGCTAATCCATCGCTAATCAGCGACGCAGATTATGCATAGCTGATTGCATCGCTAAGTTGCCGCCAATAAATATTTTGGCATGAAATTAGCGACGCATTAGATTTGCGTCGCAATGTTGCGACGCATTCATTATGCGTCGCAATATTGCGACGCATAATGAATGCACCGCAATATTAGTTTATTAATTTAAAACTAATATTGCGACGCATTGTATATGCGTCGCAATATTGCGACGCAAAATTAATGCGTCGTAATATTAGTTTATTAATTTAAAACTAATATTGTGATGCATTGTATATGCGTCGCAATATTGCGATGCATAATGAATGTATCATAATATTAGTTTATTAATTTAAAACTAATATTGCAACGCATTGTATATGCGTTGCAATATTGCGACGCATAATGAATGCATCGCAATATTAGTTTATTAATTTAAAACTAATATTACGATGCATTGTATATGCGTCACAATATTGCGATGCATAATGAATGCATCGCTAAATATTTTTAAAAATTAATTTAATAATATTAATTTTATTAAGTAATTATTATAGTTTATTATATTTAATATTATAAAATGATAATTTAATAGATCGATATATTTAATTTTTGATCCGATGGTTGCGATCGATCCAAGGCATGATCCCGATCGGCAATGATCGATTCGACCGTTGCGATCCATCCAATCGGCGATGATCCGACGGTTGCGATCGATTCAATCCATGGTCCCGATCGGCGATGATCGATCCGACCATTGCGATCCATCCGATTGGCGATGATCCGATGGTTGCGATCGATCCAA
Organism: Calamus simplicifolius; assembly: GCA_900491605.1. NCBI lineage: Eukaryota > Viridiplantae > Streptophyta > Magnoliopsida > Arecales > Arecaceae > Calamus > Calamus simplicifolius. Next base: position 117,987 of record UESW01002841.1, on the reverse strand, counting down.
GCCATGATCCCGATCAGTGATGATCGATCTCAGACCATTGCGATCAATCTGATCGGTGATGATCCGATGGTTGCGATCGATCCAAGCATGATCCGATCGGCAATGATCGATCCGATGGTTGCGATCCATCCGATCGGCAATGATCTGACGATTGCGATCGATCCAAGCCATGATCCCGATCGACGATTATCGATCTCGGACTGTTACGATCAATCCGATGGCAACGATCCGATGGTTGCGATCGATCCAAGCCATGATCCCGATCGGTGATGATCGATCCGACTGTTGCGATCCATTCGATCGGAGACGATCCGATGGTTGCGATCGATCCAAGCCATGATCCCGATCGACGATGATCAATCCGACGGTTGCGATCCATCCAATCGACGATGATATCGACGGTTGCGATCGATCCAAGCCATGATCCCGATCAACGATGATCAATGCGATGGTTGCGATCCATCCGATTGGCGACGATATCGATCCAATGGTTGCGATCGATCCAATCCATTATCCCGATCGGCGATGATCAATCGGACCATTGCAATCCATCCGATCGGTGACCATCCAATGGTTGAGATCGATCCAAGCCATGATCCGATCGGCGATGATCGATCAAACCGTTGCAATCCATCCGATCGACGATGATATCCAACGGTTGCGATCGATCCAATCCATGATCCCGATCGGCGATGATCGATCGAACCGTTGTAATCCATCCGATCGACGACGATATCGATGGTTGCGATTGATCCAAACCATGATCCCGATCGGCGATGATCGATCGGACCGTTGCAATCCATCCGATCGGCGATGATCAGACGGTTGCAATCGATCCAAGCCATAATCCCGATCGACGATGATCGATTCGACGGTTGTGATCCATCCAATCGGCGATGATATTCGATGGTTGCAATCGATCCAAGCCATAATCCTGATCGGCGATGATAGATCGGACCATTGCAATCCATCCGATCAGTGATGATATCCGACGGTTGTGATCGATCCAATCCATGATCCCGATCGGCGATGATCGATCGGACCATTGCAATCCATCCGATCGTGACCATCCGATGGTTGCGATCGATCCAAGCCATGATCCCGATCGGCGATGATCGATCGGACTGTGGCAATCCATTCGATCGATGACGATATCCGACAGTTGCGATCGATCAAAGCCATGATCTCGATCGGCTATGATCGATTGGACCGTTGCAATCCATCCGATCGGCTATGATCCGACGGTTGCGATCGATCCAAGCCATGATTCCGATTGGTGATGATCAATCGGACCGTTGCAATCCATCCGATTAGCGACGATCCGACGGTTGCAATCGATCCAAGCCATGATTCCGATCAACGATGATCGATCGACGGTTGATCCATCCGATCGGTGACGATATCCGACGGTTGTGATCGATCCAAGCCATGATCCCGATCAGCGATGATCGATCGGATCGTTGCAATCCATCCGATCGGCGATGATATTCGACGGTTGCGATCGATCCAATCCATGATCCCGATCTGCGATGATCGATCGACTGTTGCAATCCATCCAATCGGCGACCATCCGACGGTTGCAATCAATCCAAGCCATGATCCCGATCGCGATGATCGATCGGACCGTTGCAATCCATCAAATCGACATCGATATCCGACGGTTGCGATCGATCCAAGCCATGATCCCGATCGACGATGATCGATCGGACCGTTGCAATCTATCCGATCGACGATGATATCTGACGGTTGCGATCGATCAAATTCATGATCTCGATCGGCAATGATCGATCGGACCGTTGCAATCCATCCGATTGACGATGATATCCGACGGTTGCGATCGATCCAAGCCATGATCCCGATCACGATTATCGATCTCGGACCATTACGATCAATCGATAGGCGATGATCTGATGGTTGCGATCGATCCAAGCCATGATCCGATCGGCGATGATCGATCCAACGGTTACGATCCATCCGATCGAAGACGATCCGATTGCAATCGATCCAAGCCATGATCCCGATTGACGATGATCGATCGACAGTTGCAATCATCCAATCGACGATGATATCCGATGGTTGCGATCGATCCAAGCCATTATCCTGATCAGCGATGATCGATCACCATTGCAATCCATCTGATCGGCGACCATCCGATGGTTGTGATCGATCCAAGCTATGATCCCGATCGGCGATGATCAATCGGACCATTGCAATCCATCCGATCGACGACGATATCCGATGGTTGCGATCGATCCAATCCATGATCCCGATCGGTGATGATCGATCGAACCGTTGTAATCCATCCGATCGATGATGATATCCGATGGTTGCGATCGATCCAAGCCATGATCCCGATCGGCGATGATCGATCGGACCATTGCAATCCATTCGATCGGCGATGATCCAACGTTTGCAATCGATCCAAGCCATGATCACGATCGACGATGATCGATCCGACGATTGAGGTCCATCGATCGGCGATGATATCCGATAGTTGCGATCGATCCAAGCCATAATCCTGATCGGCGATGATCGATCAGACCGTTGCAATCCATCCGATCAGCGATGATATCCGATGGTTGCGATCGATCCAATCCATGATCCCGATCGGCGATGATCGATCGGACCATTGCAATCCATCCGATCGGCGACCATCGACAGTTGCGATCGATCCAAGCCATGATCCCGATCGGCGATGATCGATCAGACTGTTGCAATCCATCCGATCGACGACGATATCTGACGGTTGCGATCGATCCAAGCCATGATCCCAATCGGCTATGATCGATTGGACCATTGCAATCCATCCGATCGGCGACGATCCGACGGTTGCGATCGATCCAAGCCATGATCCTGATCGGCAATGATCGATCGGACCATTGCAATCCATCCGATTGGCGATGATCCGACGGTTGCAATCGATTCAAGCCATGATCCCGATCGACGGTGATCGATCCGATGGTTGCGATCCATCCGATCGGTGACGATATCCGACGGTTGCGATCGATCCAAGCCATGATCCGATCAGCGATGATCGATCGGACCGTTGCAATCCATTCGATCGGCGACGATATTCGACGGTTGTGATCGATCCAATCCATGATCCTGATCGGCGATGATCGTTCGGACTGTTGCAATCCATCCGATCGCGACCATCTAACAGTTGCGATCAATCCAAGCCATGATCCCGATCGGCGATGATCGATCGGACCATTGCAATCCATCCGATCGACGATGATATCCGACGGTTGTGATCGATCCAAGCCATGATCCCGATCGGCGACGATCGATGGGACCGTTGCAATCCATCCGATCGACGATGATATCCGATGGTTGCGATCGATCCAATCCAAGATCTTGATCGGCAATGATCGATCGGACCGTTGCAATCCATCCGATCGATGATGATATCCGACAGTTGCGATCGATCCAAGCCATTATCCCGATCAGCGATGATCGATCGAACCATTGCAATCCATCCGATCGGCAACGATCCGACGGTTGCAATCGATCCAAGCTGATACGGCTGACCATCTTCTCTGGGTGTTGTTATAACCTCTTGCACGATTTCTAGAGATAATGATGTGACAGCTAATCCCAGAGATGAATCTTGGTTCTGGCCTTTGGCTCCGGCCTCCATCGACGGCTCCGGCCTTTGGCTCCAACCTCCAGCGATGGCTCCGACCTTTGGCTTCGGCCTCCAGCGACGGCTCCGGCCTTTGGCTCCGGCTCTAACTTGGTGCCTTTCCTGCATACACTATGACCCACTTCAGGTAACAGATCCCAAGATTCGATGTCTGTTACCGTATACCTTGCTCACCGAAATACGGGCAAGTGCTAGCACGCCCAACAGTTGCCACCACAAGCAGCCCCCATCCAGTAACGGCTTACCCACTTGCCGTTCGAAGAAGCTTATCCTAACAAGGAAGATTCGACGGTTTGAAACAGGACAAAAAGAAAGGAACCTCCCAGACAGGTATAAAAGGACCCCGAGCTCAACAGAAAAGGGGATCTCTCTCCCTCTCTAAAAAAAGATAGACACTACACTCCTGTTCGACAAGTTCACTAACTTGAGCATCGGAGGGTCCTCGCAGGAATACCGGCCCGGGACTTCTTGTAGGTTTCCAAAGGAGGAAGACGACCTCTCCACCCCATTTGGAGGCCCACAATAGATCTCAGCATGCCCGGCGCTCATCACCGGTGACTTGTCTGCATTAGATTGGCGCGCCAGGAAGGGGTTCGCACGTGGGGAAGGTAAAAATTCTCCCTGTGACCCCACCGATTCTGCAAGAAAGACGATGGTGACAACACAAGCACAGGAGGCTTCTACCAGCCAGGCCACGGAGCGCATCCCGCAGGCTAAGCAATCAGAGGCCAACCTCCGTGTTTCGCCCCATGCACAGATGAGCCAGCCTGACCGGCTTGAGGTTCTGGCTCACCAGTCCAGGACCTGATGACAATGGTTGGAGACTGCAGGAATACTGCTTTGCCGCTGCACCTCAACCCCTCCGCCTGGTGAAGGGGTGCGGGGGATAATTCAATCTCATCAAGGCGGAACCCCACCCGAGGTCTCCGTCACTCACCTCCTGAACCTCGTCACCGAGAGGCCTCAAAGCGATGGCGGTCACTCTCCCGTCACTCTGGTCGTTCCCACCAACGGCCGGACGAGAAAGAATCCAGACGGGTGCGCTCCTTACGCCGGCGGTCTTCTTCAGCTTCCTTTCTAACTCATCTAAAGACGGTGCCCTCAGGAAGACTACCCATCGGGCTGAGCAACGGCTCGATGAGTATCACCTATGGTTGGAGGAGCTTAGCCGCCGGATCGCTAACCCTCATGGGACGGACTACGAGCACCACCCCCCGCTTTCCCGGGGCATCATGGAGGAACCGGTCCCGCCATGTTTCCATCTCCCCCAACTGGACCCGTACGATGGCACGACGGACCTACTAGACCACCTGGAGAGCTACAAGGTCCTCATGCAGGTCCAGGGAGCGATGGACTCCCTTCTATGTGTCGCCTTTTCAGCCACCCTTCGCAAGGCGGCACGTGCATGGTATTCCTCTGCCACCGCGCAGCATCAATTCATTCCAACAGCTCGAGCGATCTTTCCTAGCCCACTTCGATGTGTGCCGGAAGATCCCACGAGTGGCTGATAGCTTATTTGCTGTCCAACAAAGAAGTGGCGAGACCCTGAAGGACTTTGTCGCTCGGTTCAAGGAGGCAGCATTGGAGGTATATAACCTGGATGATTCTGTAGCCACTTTGGCATTAAAGCGAGGACTTCAACCTTCTAGGTTCGCCTATTCCCTAGACAAGAAGCCTCGAGTTCTTATGCCAAGCTTCTGAGCTGAGCGCAGAAATACATTCGTGCTGACGAGGCGGATTCTTCCAGGAGGGAAGCTGATAAGAATCCCAGCAAGAAACCAGTGCCCATTGAGCATGCCGGAGCATGACCCCAGAATCTGAGCCTCCTCACCGCCCAGATCGCCGGCCCAGACGCTTATTCCTAAGGAGCAATTCTCCCCTCATGGCTCCGATATCTCACATCCTACTAGAAATCGAGGAGGAACCTTACTTCAAGCGTCTGACCCCCATGAAGTCTAGGACCCCCCGCAATAAGGAACTTTACTGCCGGTACCACCAAGATTATGGTCATGATACCGAGGACTGCCGCCATCTGAAGAAGGCCATTGAAGAGCTTGTCCAGCAGGGTCACTTGGGCAAGTTCATTCGAAGGGGAAATCTTCCTACTCCAGGTTCATCGGTGCCTCCGACACTTCAGACCGGCGTGGACAATGCTCTACGGAGAAGACCATAGCTATGATTTCCTGGGGGCAGGTGGTGGTTCAAAAAGACAGCGAGAGGGAATAGACTCTGTAATTCATTTCTTTGGAAAGGATTTAGATGGGGTAGTTAATAAGCATGACGACAACATCGTTGTGTCCATGACCATAGCCAAACATCATGTAAAAAGAATTTTAGTTGATAGTGGGAGTTCGGTGGATGTTTTGAGCTACGAAGCTTTTGTTTGGATGAACCTATCAAAGTCTTCCCTTCGACCCGTCGCCACACCTCTAATGGGCTTTACTGGGGACTCTATGAGCGTTGAAGGGGAGATTGCCCTCCCTGTCACGGTTGGAACCCCTCCGTGTCAAAGCACGGTGGTCATAAATTTTTTGGTGGTCCGAATCCCGCTGGCTTATAATGCTATCTTGGGGAGACCGGGATTGAATTTGCTAGATGCCGTGATCTCCACTAAGAGATTATTGGTAAGATTCCCCACCGACGAAGGAGTCGGAGAAATGAAAGGAGAGCAAAGCCCGCCACCGCTTTGCTATCACTTGTCTCCCAGTCCACTGGAGGCGGCGTCGGCGATAACCTCTGAGCCGCTTGACCCCCGAGAGCTGGGAAGGAGGGGAGAACCAGCCGAGAACCTCCTGACCCTCCCTTGGGGGATGACCCGGCAAGGACCGTCCAGGTTGGGGAGTTACTTCCGAAGGAGGCATGCGATTGACTTCTCACTTTCCTGCGTGCCAACGCCGACGTCTTTGCAAGGTCGTCCTCAGACATGTCGGGCGTCCCTGAGGAGGTGATCACCCATCGGCTCAACCTCAGGCTAGAGTGTCGGCCGGTCCGATAGAAGAAAAGGAGTTTCGCTTCGGACAGATAAAAAGCTATCGACGAGGAAGTTCGCAAGTTGATGGCTGCAGGCCATATTCGGGAAGTTCATTACCCCGAATGGTTGGCCAACGTGGTGATGGTCCGTAAGACTAATGAAAGCTGGAGGATGTGTGTGGACTTCACCGATCTCAACAAAGCATGCCCCAAGGACAGCTTTCCCCTGCCCCGGATCGATCAACTGGTAGACGCTACATCTGGCCATGAGGTCCTTAGCTTCATGGATGCTTTCTCTGGGTACAACCAGATCAGGATGAACCCGGTGGATGAGGAAGCTACCTTCTTCATAACTGAAAAGGGCTGTACTGCTACAAGGTAATGCCATTTGGGCTAAAAAATGCGGGAGCCACCTACCAAAGGTTAATGAATAAAGTCTTCGAAGACCAGATAGGATGCAACATGGATGTGTATGTGGATGACATTCTGACAAAAAGTGTCCAAGGACCATATCGCCGACCTAACGGAGACTTTTGACAACCTTCGTCGATACCAGATGAGGCTGAACCCACGCAAGTGTGCATTTGGGGTGACAGCCGGAAAGTTCTTGGGTTTCATGGTGACCCGGCGGGGGATCGAGGCAAACCTGGACAAAGTTCAAGCCATCCTGGACATGAGGTCTCCACCAACAAGAAGGAAATACAGCGCCTGACGGCAAGGGTGGCCGCCTTGAGCCGTTTCCTGTCCAAGTCCGCTAAGAGGTGCTTACCTTTCTTCAAGGCGCTCTGCAAGGCCAATGGATTCGAATGGACGAAAGAATGTCAGAAGGCGTTCGAGGGGCTAAAGGAATTCTTATCTACCCCGCCACTGCTATCCAAGCCAATAGGTGGAGAAGAACTCCTTGTGTACCTCACGGCTTCTCCCGAGGCCGTTAGTTCTGTGCTGGTCCGTGTGGACACCAATGGCATGCAAAAGCCGGTGTATTACACAAGCAAGGTGCTCCATGATGTGGAGACCAGGTACTCAAAGATTGAGAAGACTATCTTCGCATTAATCATGTCCGCCCAGTGCCTACGGCCATACTTCCAAGCCCACCCGATCGCGGTGATCACAGACCAACCTCTAAAGATAATTCTTGCTCTTCCGGATACTTCGGGTCGATTGACAAGGTGGGCGCTCAAGTTGGGGGAGTTTGATCTATCTTTTCCCTCGGTCGGCCATGAAATCCTAAGTCCTGGCGGATTTTTTGGTCGAGTGCACTGGGGAGAGGAGCAATCCGAAGAGCCCTCTGCAAACCCCTCGCCTCTCGGAACCAGAGATGATGAATGGGTCCTTCATGTAGACGGGGCATCAAATTCTCAAGGGAGCGGAGCAGGCCTCATCCTGGCCAACTCGGATGGAGTTGTAACCGAGTGTGCACTCCGCTTCCTCTTTCCAGCCATCAATAATCAGGCGGAATATGAAGCTCTGCTGTCTAGGATAAGATTAGCACGAGAGCTCGGGGTAAAGCACCTTAGGGCGTTCACTGACTCCCAGCTGGTCGCTGGCCAAATCGCAAGGGAGTATGAAGCAAGGGATCCCATCATGTCCCACTACTTAAGTATGGTGCAGTTGCAAGCTTCTCTCTTAGCTTCTTTTAATGTTAGCTATATCCCTCGAGGGGAAAATGCTAGAGCCGACGCTTTGTCCCATCTTGCCACCTCAACAAACGAGATGTTGGGAAGAGCTTATGTAGAGCACCTGGAAGCCCCGAGTATTGATATAACAAGAGAAACTCTGCCAGTTGAGCAGGAGCCTTCCTGGATGGATGCTTATGTCCGGTACCTTACCAATGGTACCCTCCCAGAAGACCCTGCCGAGGCTAAGAAACTCAAAAGACGGACCCCGAAGTTTTTCATAATGGAGGGAAAGCTCTATCGAAGGTTGTTCTCATACCAGGTTCTCAGATGTGTTGGCCCCATAGAAGCAGATTATATCCTGCGAGAGATACATGAAGGTATATGTGGAAGCCATCTGGGGGGCAGAGCTCTCGCATACAAAGCCCTACGGCAGGGATATTACTGGCTGATAATGAAGGAGGATGCATCCAAACTTGTTAAGATGTGTGACAGCTGCCAGCGCCATGCTAATATTCAACATCAACCGGCATCTCAGCTGACCCCCTTGGCCGCGCCCTGGCCCTTTGCCCAGTGAGGCATGGACATCCTGGGACCATTCCCTTTGGCCTTCGTGACATTTTTATCGAGGCTCTTAGTGGTAGCAGTTGACAATTTACCAAATGGATCGAGGCTGAGGCTCTCTCCAAGATCACCGAGGGCAAAGTAAGATCTTTCTTCTGGAAGTCTGTGTGTCGGTTCGGACTGCCACACACCCTCGTTACTTATAACGGCCGACAGTTTGACAACACGACCTTCCAAAATTCTACATCGGCCTAGGAATTCATCAACGATTCACCTCTGTGGGGCACCCCCAGACCAACGACGCAGCCGAGGTGACCAACCGCATTATCCTCCAAGGACTCAGGGCCCAGCTAGATGGCTGCAAAGGGCGTTGGGTGGAGGAACTCCCCAGTGTATTATGGGCATACCACACGATGCCACGAGCCCCCACCGGGAAAACTCCTTTCAGCCTGGTCTTAGGGACCGAGAGTCATTCGGTGGAGATAGGTGTCCTCAGTCCCCGGACAGAGTTATATCACGAAGAGAGCAACCCAAATCAGCTGCGGGCCGATCTAGATTTAGTGGAAAAATTGCGAGACCATGCGCAACTTCGCATGGCCGCTTTTCGTCAGCGAGTGGCTAGATACTACAATGCTCGAGTACGGTCCAAGACGTTCCGCCCTGGAGATCTTCTGCGACGAGCTGAAGTATCAAAGCCGACGGAGGGGGGCAAGCTGGCACCGAAATGGGAAGGACCATACCGTGTCAAGGAGGTACTTCATCACGGGGCATACAAAGTTGAAGAGCTAGACGGAAACCGCCCCCTCGCACTTGGAACGCCGACAATTTACGCCGGTATTATCAGTAATGTGCTAACTTCATTAATTTGAACCTGCTTACAGATTGCTGATCAAAATATTTTCATTGCTTTTCGAGTGATCATGCTTTGCACTAAAGACCGGCTCCGCGTCGGCACCAAAGACCGGCTCCGCATCAGCAATTAAGACCGGCTCTGCATCGGCACCAAAGATCGGCTCTGCATTGGCACCAAAGCCCGGCTCCGTGTCGGCACCAAAGATCAGCTCCGCGTCGGTAATTAAGCCCGCTCCGCATCGCACCAAAGACCAGCTCCGTCGGCAATTAAGCCCGGCTCCGCGTCGGCACCAAAGACCAGCTCCGCGTCGGCAATTAGGTCTGGCTCCGCGTCGGCACCAAAGACCGGCTCCGCGTCGGCACCAAAGACCGGCTCCGCGTTGGCAATTAAGCCTGGCTCCGCATCGGCAGTTAAGCCCGGCTCCGCATCGGCACCGAAGACCGGCTCCGTCGGCACCAAGACTGGCCCCACGTCGGCAACTAAGCCTAGCTCCACGTCGGCACCAAAAAAAGCTCCGCATCGGCAATTAAGCCGGCTCCGCGTCGGCACCAAAGATCAGCTCCGCGTCGGTAATTAAGCCCGGCTCCGCATCGGCACCAAAGCCTGGCCCCACGTCGGC